>JBBMOL010000551.1:0-173167 GCA_037954665.1 Laguncularia racemosa
GACGGTCCGGGTTCGACCGCATCTACTCGCACAAACATATGTATGCATGCTGAACCCCCACAAGAAAGAAAAACTAAAAATCTAACTAATTCCTGAAAGGTTAACAACAGAGTAAAAAGAATGAAACACATTTCTTAAAGAGAACAATTCGAAGAGATTCAGGTGGCTAGCCTACTAGCATGTCTCCCCAGCGGAGTCGCCATCCTGTCGAGTCTAATTTCTGAATTCCCATTCCTAATCCGATCTAGACTAGACCCTATGCTCATCTAATGTAGATCCTCGACTTGAGTTAGGAATTTCGTTTGATTTTTGGAGTCGCCACCCAACTGTTGTTGGGAAATATTGAATTAAGACTAAAGGAGCGGATTAGTCTTAATTTGGACCACTAGTCGTCGTGATTTCCTTTTCTCGTTTTTGTGAAAAGAGGAAAAGGGAAAACCAGAGTTTCTAAGTCCGGAGGCTAACCTATTAAAACCTTTACAGTTACCACCTAATCTCTTGAAATTGTTTCTCTTTAGAAATGTGTTTCTATTTTGTTTCTGTTACTTTTTATTATGTTTTTGAATTATTTCAAGAAAAGGATTTTTCATTCATTTTATGGGTTGACCCGAATGGGTGCCTACGTACCTGCTACTCAGGATCAAACAAGCCGTAGTTCGCTTTTCTGAAAACTTTAAGTTGGTTTGTGAATTTTAATTTATGATACCTCTTTTAGTTTTATGTTTTTACCATTTTTGGGATTTTTCTAAAAACTTCTAAGCCTAAGCTTTAATTTTATTTTGAAAATGATTTTAGGAAAAACATCAATTTTGGATTTATTTGAAGAAAAATGATTTTTCTAAGTGCTAAAACTCATTTTTTATGATTCTTTTATAATTTTTGAATTTTTTTATGATTTTTTTTGTTATTTTTGTGATTTCTGAGCATTTTGGGGATTCTTGTGATTTTTGGGAATTTCTGTTGATTTTTGTGATTTTTGGGAATTTATGTGATTTTTGGGAATTTTGGGAATTTTTGTGATTTTTGGTTTATTATCTATCCTATTTTGACATCTAAAATTTTATTATTATTTTCCTAATGTTTTTTATTATTTTTCTATATTTTATTGTTTTTTATTATATTTATTATTTTTTTATTATTTTTTTTCTACATTATTAAATTCTAGAAAAATCTAATTTCTAGATTTTCCTATTTATTAAAAATAAAACATAAACAAATAAATAAATAACTAAATAAAAAATAATTAATTAATTAATTAATTCAGAATAAATAAATAAACAAAATAAATTAAATAAAAAAAACTCGGAAAATCCGACTTACCTAGATCCGGGTCGGTGCGCAGGTCGGGTCGATCGGACATGGCGGCGGGGAAGGTTCATTCACGGCGTTCCGGTGGCCTTTTGCGGTGGGTGAGGTGTCGAATCCTAGCTTCTCGAGGTTGCTGAATCCAATAGTGGCGGTGGTTTGCTCCTAGAACGTCTCTTTGCGGTGGCTCTAGCTTCGGTTGGTGGTTTCGGCTTCAAGCTTCTCCGGCGTACTCCGATTCGCTCCTTTCTCTCTCTTTCTCTCACTTGTGATCCCTCCTTCGGCTTTCTCCCTTCGATTCCTATTTATAGACACTTGAAACCGAGCTGGATAAGCTCGGATTTCCTCCGATTGAAGCTGATCGGATTTTCGGTTAGAAAAACCAACTCCGATTTGTGTAAATCCTTTGATTTGTTGCGATTTGATTCCAATTAGATAATGTTTATCTTATTTATGTTGAAGATCTGTTGGATTTGTGCAAAAAATCGAATCAAAACGGTCAAAATACGAATTTTCTCTTCCGCCGGCGATCTCGGGCTCGAGGTAGGAGACGATCACGCGCTCCGGCGCGTGCGCTTCCTCCAGCCAATCAGATGATGTCACGTGTCCTGGGTAAATGAAAAATTTGCAAAACACGGAAACTGCTTCCCCCGCGTTTCGAACCCCTGACCTCGCACCCACACCGCGCGCCTTAACCCATGGTCCGGACCAGCTGAGCTAGCCCACTTTCCTGATTTTTCTAATTTCGCAAATTGCATATATGCAATGCGATTTTTCTATTTTTTTGTATTTTTTGAAAATTCCAAATTTTGTAAAAAATGTTTATTATTTATTATTGCTATTTCTGAAATCATTTTTCAAAATTGATGTGTTTTCCTATTTATTTTTATTTTTTTAATATTTTTATTATTTTTGGTAAATTAGAGAAAAATTGGAAAAAATTGGGAAAAATTAAAAATTGATTATTTTTTAGAATTATCGATTCCTAGGGCGAAAATGGGGTGTTTACAAATCCTTCACTCTGAATCCTTACGAATCCAACCTTTGCTCTGAATCCCTATGAATCCAACCTTCGCTCTAATACCAAATGATGCGGATTCGGATAGCTCTGAAACCAAACGATTCAAAAACGGATTCGAATTCCTTCACACAAACCAAATCGTCAATAACAATCAAATGTCACAAATTTTTAGGGTTTTCTGGATTTTGGTACTAACGAATAAAATTAAAGATATGGATAAAATTATCAATCTATAGATGCCAAGATTGATAAAATTAAACTGATTTGCAATCAAATCATAGAACGATAGAGACCAGGTTCTATAAATCAATCACTATGGTTAAAGAATTCCAAGAATTCAATAACAATGCTCACCACAAATTCTAAAGAACCAAGAATTTGATAAGAACAACAAGAATAAAGAGAAAAATCAATTCCCAATATTCACAAATCTCCAAAGAAGATTCACACCGCTCAAAGTGTCTCTGTTTTACAACCAAAATAACATTCTATCCTTGAAAACCCTAAGGACGCATATTTATATCATCCTAAAAACTTTGTGCGGAACCATTCAAGGCCGGCTCAAGGCCGGCCAAAGGTTGGCGGCCTAAACACATAGGCCGGCACTAAAGGCCGGCACAAAGGCCAGCTCCAAGGTCGGCGGCTTTGAAGCTAACTCGGCCGACCTTTATTCAAGGCTGGCTTAAGGCCGGCCGATCTTCGCCTTAGGTCCTCCCGACATCTATGTCCTCCTTTTTTGGTCCCCGTACTGCCACCTAGAGCTCGGATTGACTTTGTTTTCTTTGGTGCTCGTATCTTAGCTCTTGGAATCGTATCAAAAAGAGTTAGTAGGGAAAGGAAAAACAGTTGTAGGGAATGATAATAAATAGTTTGTAGCTAGGACATTAGGAGGACAAAGTCATCAGGTTAAATGTTTTAAATGTCTGGGTTTTGGACATATGGCTACTCAATGTCCAAATAGAAGGGTTATGATTACTACGGAGGTAGAGAGTGAGGAAGACGAGGAAGATATGCTTGAGACCATAGATCTGTCAGTTGTATTAAATGAGTGTTATGGTGATGCAGATGTTATAGTACATGAGGATAAGGGGAATGATTAGCATTTATCCATTAATGTATTATGTAGAGCTATGACTACCTTTCCTACTAATGATGACGAGCAGAGGAAAAATTTGTTCCATATCTCCTATAAGGTACAAGGTAATATGTGTGCTCTTATTATCAATGGAGGTAGTTGTACTAATGTTGTGGCTACCTCGTCAATGATTAAATTGAAACTAGTCATAATCCCACATCCCAAGCCCTATAAATTGCATTGGTTGAGTGAACAGGATAGTCTACATGTCACTTAGAGGGCTAAGGTGCCTTTCAGCATAGGAGATAAATACCATGATGAGATTATAGCACCTCAAATAATCATTAAGTATGTTGCAGACTAGTCCTATATAGAGCCAGCAAAAACCTCAAAGCATTTAGAAAATCACTCATCATGATAATACAATTAGTTGCTAATGAAGTATCTTGACTAAATTTTTCTGTTTTTTAATATGTTATAAAATTTCATATAGAGTAATCTATTTTGCTGTTATAATATTTTATGCAATTATTATAATTACAAGAATGTAGAAATATTATATTTATCATCAGATGCATAGAAAGAATAGAATTGCAATTCCACCGATTCAAAACTAGTACAAAAATCCCACTTAAAGTTAACACAAAAAATTCCCTAAGGAATCACAATTTTGTCTTTTAAAATCACTTTCAAACATAGGAAATGCTGAAATGGAATAGAATCTTGACTTTCTCACAGGTCTATTCACGCGTAAACGCATAATAACAGCATCATAAACAAATATAGTGGAATAAATTTAAGGAAATTCGATAATGATACCATCAAAAAATATAATAGATAGAAACATAAAATATAAAAGTTAAAGTCTTTTGAAATCAGATATAATAATAGAGAGAATAGATCATACCGCAAGATTGATTTGTTTTATGAAGGAGAATAGCATACATACAGTAAGGGGAAGAAACTTTGACTTTGTTATCATCTTAATGCAACAGAACAAGTCTAAGAAGAATGAAAAATATTATATTATAGAAGTGTTACTTGGATTCCTCCATCATTTTTGACCACTCAATAAGAAGAAAATTAATGGGTTATTTATTTGGAAGTAACAGAGGAGAAATAGAATAGTTATTCGCTCTCAACTATTTATTACCTTATTTACTTGGAAAAACGAGGTAGGGATTTTAATTCTTGGGCTTTTCTATTCCCATTTTATTAGGAATAGGCATTACTAAATAAAAGGTGGAATTTTTTTTCTCTCTACATTGGGAATAAAAAGTTTAAACATTATGTCCGTTATACCCTTATTAATGTTGCAACTAATGATTAAATGGGAGCAAATTAGTAATTTTATTTGTATTTCTTGCTTAATACCAAGTTAAATTAAACACTAAAAAATTATATGAAGAAAACATTATTATAAAAATTCTTAACCTATTCTTGATAATAGTTATTTCAAAGCATGACTTTTCCATTCCCAGTTGATTTCATTCCTAAAAGTAAACGTCTCATAAAAGTGATCTTATATAAACTAGCAACTCCATATGTGGGCACACAAGAAGTAAAAGAATAGTTAGTTATAAAGCAAAACAAGTAATACCTGGCTCTTTCTTGTACAATCAAAGAAAACTATAAGACAAAATTTATACTTGAAAAAAAATGAATTAATGAATGAATTGCTCTAAACTTTGCGATGATACCGCACAAAAGAATATTTTTCTCAATGCAATTCTTCTCGAAATTCATTCCTCCCACCAAAAGATCATGGTTTAGTACATAATCTCTTGGTGGAAGGAGTGGATGTAGAGACATGAGGAAGTTATGACTTGAAATTCGAAATGGAAATTTGAGCATTCTATGACTTATGATGATTCCGTCATTTTCTTTGTTTCTTCTTTTAGTACATCAACTCTCACTCTCTCTGTTTTCCTCATACCTACATATATATAATAATAATAAAGGGAGAAACCCTTCCTACTTTTTAGGGGTTCTAAAATTTCAAGTAAATTATTCCACATCTTTTATCAAATAAAATATATAACAAGGCGAATAGTGGATTTTTTTGACGTAAAAAAAGATTTACTATTATCTTTTTTTTTTCTCTGCCTAAATCTTCTCTTCACCTATTTAAATTTTTTATAATCATTACTAGATGCACTAATTTCACCTAAAAAAATCGCATAGTCTAATATAAATTCAAACACTGATCAAACAAAGAAAAAACAAAATATAACATTAATGTACCTCAAATAATTATTGACTACGAAGTTGACATGTCTTATATAGAGCCAATAAAAAAAATCGAAGTTATTAGAAAATGACTTACATTGATAATACAATTAGTTGCTAACGAAGTATCTTGATGAAAATTTTATGTTTTCTTTTATATAATTTCAAAAGACTTAGCTTTCATAGTCTATAAGAATATATTACTCTATATTGCTTAATCTACTAAAACAAATCCACTGATAAAAAAAAATATTCTTGTAGTTGCTATAGACATAACAACATATATACAACTTTCAAACATTACAATATTTGATTATTTTTATTATACATGTATAAATACTAATTTTAGTTTATTTTATTTATTTAGATGTAATATCAAAAAGGGTATAACCAATATTTCATTGGAAAGTTTTTAGATAATACTTAAAAACTTTAAATTACATTTACATTTATTGTTTTGTTGAAAAAAAAATACTGTCATAATTTGAACTTATTGTTTCACCAATTTTTATTTTTCATTTTTTGTTTATCAGTGCATTGTGTAGGCTTTTAGCCAGTCTTAGCTAAATAAGTAACATAGTCTAATAGAAATTTAAACAATCAAACTAATCAAAAAAATATATGATATTACAGCACCTCAAATAATCATTAAGTATGTTGCAGAATAGTCCTATATAGAGCCAGCAAAAACCTCAAAGCATTTAGAAAATCACTCATCATGATAATACAATTAGTTGCTAATGAAGTATCTTGACTAAATTTTTCTGTTTTTTAATATGTTATAAAATTTCATATAGAGTAATCTATTTTGCTGTTATAATATTTTATGCAATTATTATAATTACAAGAATGTAGAAATATTATATTTATCATCAGATGCATAGAAAGAATAGAATTGCAATTCCACCGATTCAAAACTAGTACAAAAATCCCACTTAAAGTTAACACAAAAAATTCCCTAAGGAATCACAATTTTGGCTTTTAAAATCACTTTCAAACATAGGAAATGCTGAAATGGAATAGAATCTTGACTTTCTCACAGGTCTATTCACGCGTAAACGCATAATAACAGCATCATAAACAAATATAGTGGAATAAATTTAAGGAAATTCGATAATGATACCATCAAAAAATATAATAGATAGAAACAAAAAATATAAAAGTTAAAGTCTTTTGAAATCAGATATAATAATAGAGAGAATAGATCATACCGCAAGATTGATTTGTTTTATGAAGGAGAATAGCATACATACAGCAAGGGGAGAAACTTTGACTTTGTTATCATCTTAATGCAACAGAACAAGTCTAAGAAGAATGAAAAATATTATATTATAGAAGTGCTACTTGGATTCCTCCATCATTTTTGACCACTCAATAAGAAGAAAATTAATGGGTTATTTATTTGGAAGTAACAGAGGAGAAATAGAATAGTTCTTTGCTCTCAACTATTTATTACCTTATTTACTTGGAAAAACGAGGTGGGGATTTTAATTCTTGGGCTTTTCTATTCCCATTTTATTAGGAATAGGCATTACTAAATAAAAGGTGGAATTTTTTTTCTCTGGAATAAAAAGTTTAAACATTATGTCCGTTATACCCTTATTAATGTTGCAACTAATGATTAAATGGGAGCAAATTAGTAATTTTATTTGTATTTCTTGCTTAATACCAAGTTAAATCAAACACTAAAAAATTATATGAAGAAAACATTATTATAAAAATTCTTAACCTATTCTTGATAATAGTTATTTCAAAGCATGACTTTTCCATTCCCGGTTGATTTCATTCCTAAAAGTAAACGTCTCATAAAAGTGATCTTATATAAACTAGCAACTCCATATGTGGGCACACAAGAAGAAAAAGAATAGTTAGTTATAAAGCAAAACAAGTAATACCTGGCTCTTTCTTGTACAATCAAAGAAAACTATAAGACAAAATTTATACTTGAAAAAAAATGAATTAATGAATGAATTGCTCTAAACTTTGCGATGATACCGCACAAAAGAATATTTTTCTCAATGCAATTCTTCTCGAAATTCATTCCTCCCACCAAAAGATCATGGTTTAGTACATAATCTCTTGGTGGAAGGAGTGGATGTAGAGACATGAGGAAGTTATGACTTGAAATTCGAAATGGAAATTTGAGCATTCTATGACTTATGATGATTCCGTCATTTTCTTTGTTTGTTCTTTTAGTACATCAACTCTCACTCTCTCTCTCTCTCTCTCTGTTTTCCTCATACCTACATATATATAATAATAATAAAGGGAGAAACCCTTCCTACTTTTTAGGGGTTCTAAAATTTCAAGTAAATTATTCCACATCTTTTATCAAATAAAATATATAACAAGGCGAATAGTGGATTTTTTTGACGTAAAAAAAGATTTACTATTATCTTTTTTTTTTCTCTGCCTAAATCTTCTCTTCACCTATTTAAATTTTTTATAATCATTACTAGATGCACTAATTTCACCTAAAAAAATCGCATAGTCTAATATAAATTCAAACACTGATCAAACAAAGAAAAACAAAATATAACATTAATGTACCTCAAATAATTATTGACTACGAAGTTGACATGTCTTATATAGAGCCAATAAAAAAAATCGAAGTTATTAGAAAATGACTTACATTGATAATACAATTAGTTGCTAACGAAGTATCTTGATGAAAATTTTATGTTTTCTTTTATATAATTTCAAAAGACTTAGCTTTCATAGTCTATAAGAATATATTACTCTATATTGCTTAATCTACTAAAACAAATCCACTGATAAAAAAAAATATTCTTGTAGTTGCTATAGACATAACAACATATATACAACTTTCAAACATTACAATATTTGATTATTTTTATTATACATGTATAAATACTAATTTTAGTTTATTTTATTTATTTAGATGTAATATCAAAAAGGGTATAACCAATATTTCATTGGAAAGTTTTTAGATAATACTTAAAAACTTTAAATTACATTTACATTTATTGTTTTGTTGAAAAAAAAATACTGTCATAATTTGAACTTATTGTTTCACCAATTTTTATTTTTCATTTTTTGTTTATCAGTGCATTGTGTAGGCTTTTAGCCAGTCTTAGCTAAATAAGTAACATAGTCTAATAGAAATTTAAACAATCAAACTAATCAAAAAAATATATGATATTACAGCACCTCAAATAATCATTAAGTATGTTGCAGAATAGTCCTATATAGAGCCAGCAAAAACCTCAAAGCATTTAGAAAATCACTCATCATGATAATACAATTAGTTGCTAATGAAGTATCTTGACTAAATTTTTCTGTTTTTTAATATGTTATAAAATTTCATATAGAGTAATCTATTTTGCTGTTATAATATTTTATGCAATTATTATAATTACAAGAATGTAGAAATATTATATTTATCACAGATGCATAGAAAGAATAGAATTGCAATTCCACCGATTCAAAACTAGTACAAAAATCCCACTTAAAGTTAACACAAAAAATTCCCTAAGGAATCACAATTTTGGCTTTTAAAATCACTTTCAAACATAGGAAATGCTGAAATGGAATAGAATCTTGACTTTCTCACAGGTCTATTCACGCGTAAACGCATAATAACAGCATCATAAACAAATATAGTGGAATAAATTTAAGGAAATTCGATAATGATACCATCAAAAAATATAATAGATAGAAACAAAAAATATAAAAGTTAAAGTCTTTTGAAATCAGATATAATAATAGAGAGAATAGATCATACCGCAAGATTGATTTGTTTTATGAAGGAGAATAGCATACATACAGCAAGGGGAGAAACTTTGACTTTGTTATCATCTTAATGCAACAGAACAAGTCTAAGAAGAATGAAAAATATTATATTATAGAAGTGCTACTTGGATTCCTCCATCATTTTTGACCACTCAATAAGAAGAAAATTAATGGGTTATTTATTTGGAAGTAACAGAGGAGAAATAGAATAGTTCTTTGCTCTCAACTATTTATTACCTTATTTACTTGGAAAAACGAGGTGGGGATTTTAATTCTTGGGCTTTTCTATTCCCATTTTATTAGGAATAGGCATTACTAAATAAAAGGTGGAATTTTTTTTCTCTGGAATAAAAAGTTTAAACATTATGTCCGTTATACCCTTATTAATGTTGCAACTAATGATTAAATGGGAGCAAATTAGTAATTTTATTTGTATTTCTTGCTTAATACCAAGTTAAATCAAACACTAAAAAATTATATGAAGAAAACATTATTATAAAAATTCTTAACCTATTCTTGATAATAGTTATTTCAAAGCATGACTTTTCCATTCCCGGTTGATTTCATTCCTAAAAGTAAACGTCTCATAAAAGTGATCTTATATAAACTAGCAACTCCATATGTGGGCACACAAGAAGTAAAAGAATAGTTAGTTATAAAGCAAAACAAGTAATACCTGGCTCTTTCTTGTACAATCAAAGAAAACTATAAGACAAAATTTATACTTGAAAAAAAATGAATTAAAGAATGAATTGCTCTAAACTTTGCGATGATACCGCACAAAAGAATATTTTTCTCAATGCAATTCTTCTCGAAATTCATTCCTCCCACCAAAAGATCATGGTTTAGTACATAATCTCTTGGTGGAAGGAGTGGATGTAGAGACATGAGGAAGTTATGACTTGAAATTCGAAATGGAAATTTGAGCATTCTATGACTTATGATGATTCCGTCATTTTCTTTGTTTGTTCTTTTAGTACATCAACTCTCACCTCTCTCTCTCTCTCTCTGTTTTCCTCATACCTACATATATATAATAATAATAAAGGGAGAAACCCTTCCTACTTTTTAGGGGTTCTAAAATTTCAAGTAAATTATTCCACATCTTTTATCAAATAAAATATATAACAAGGCGAATAGTGGATTTTTTTGACGTAAAAAAAGATTTACTATTATCTTTTTTTTTTCTCTGCCTAAATCTTCTCTTCACCTATTTAATTTTTTATAATCATTACTAGATGCACTAATTTCACCTAAAAAAATCGCATAGTCTAATATAAATTCAAACACTGATCAAACAAAGAAAAACAAAATATAACATTAATGTACCTCAAATAATTATTGACTACGAAGTTGACATGTCTTATATAGAGCCAATAAAAAAAATCGAAGTTATTAGAAAATGACTTACATTGATAATACAATTAGTTGCTAACGAAGTATCTTGATGAAAATTTTATGTTTTCTTTTATATAATTTCAAAAGACTTAGCTTTCATAGTCTATAAGAATATATTACTCTATATTGCTTAATCTACTAAAACAAATCCACTGATAAAAAAAAATATTCTTGTAGTTGCTATAGACATAACAACATATATACAACTTTCAAACATTACAATATTTGATTATTTTTATTATACATGTATAAATACTAATTTTAGTTTATTTTATTTATTTAGATGTAATATCAAAAAGGGTATAACCAATATTTCATTGGAAAGTTTTTAGATAATACTTAAAAACTTTAAATTACATTTACATTTATTGTTTTGTTGAAAAAAAATACTGTCATAATTTGAACTTATTGTTTCATCAATTTTTTTTTTTTTTTTTTTTTGTTTTTCAGTGCATTGTGTAGGCTTTTAGCAAGTTTTAGCTAAATAAGTAACATAGTCTAATAGAAATTTAAACAATCAAACTAAAAAAAAAAATATATGATATTATAGCACCTCAAATAATCATTAAGTATGTTGCAGACTAGTCCTATATAGAGCCAGCAAAAACCTCAAAGCATTTAGAAAATCACTCATCATGATAATACAATTAGTTGCTAATGAAGTATCTTGACTAAATTTTTCTGTTTTTTAATATGTTATAAAATTTCATATAGAGTAATCTATTTTGCTGTTATAATATTTTATGCAATTATTATAATTACAAGAATGTAAAATATTATATTTATCATCAGATGCATAGAAAGAATAGAATTGCAATTCCACCGATTCAAAACTAGTACAAAAAATCCCACTTAAAGTTAACACAAAAAATTCCCTAAGGAATCACAATTTTGGCTTTTAAAATCACCTTCAAACATAGGAAATGCTGAAATGGAATAGAATCTTGACTTTCTCACAGGTCTATTCACGCGTAAACGCATAATAACAGCATCATAAACAAATATAGTGGAATAAATTTAAGGAAATTCGATAATGATACCATCAAAAAATATAATAGATAGAAACATAAAATATAAAAGTTAAAGTCTTTTGAAATCAGATATAATAATATAGAGAATAGATCATACCGCAAGATTGATTTGTTTTATGAAGGAGAATGGCATACATACAGTAAGGGGAAGAAACTTTGACTTTGTTATCATCTTAATGCAATAGAACAAGTCTAAGAAGAATGAAAAATATTATATTATAGAAGTGCTACTTGGATTCCTCCATCATTTTTGACCACTCAATAAGAAGAAAATTAATGGGTTATTTATTTGGAAGTAACATAGGAGAAATAGAATAGTTATTCGCTCTCAACTATTTATTACCTTATTTACTTGGAAAAACGAGGTGGGGATTTTAATTCTTGGGCTTTTCTATTCCCATTTTATTAGGAATAGGCATTACTAAATAAAAGGTGGAATTTTTTTTCTCTCTACATTGGGAATAAAAAGTTTAAACATTATGTCCGTTATACCCTTATTAATGTTGCAATTAATGATTAAATGGGAGCAAATTAGTAATTTTATTTGTATTTCTTGCTTAATACCAAGTTAAATCAAACGCTAAAAAATTATATGAAGAAAACATTATTATAAAAATTCTTAACCTATTCTTGATAATAGTTATTTCAAAGCATGACTTTTCCATTCCCAGTTGATTTCATTCCTAAAAGTAAACGTCTCATAAAAGTGATCTTATATAAACTAGCAACTCCATATGTGGGCACACAAGAAGTAAAAGAATAGTTAGTTATAAAGCAAAACAAGTAATACCTGGCTCTTTCTTGTACAATCAAAGAAAACTATAAGACAAAATTTATACTTGAAAAAAAATGAATTAATGAATGAATTGCTCTAAACTTTGCGATGATACCGCACAAAAGAATATTTTTCTCAATGTAATTCTTCTCTCTTCTTCTCGAAATTCATTCCTCCCACCAAAAGATCATGGTTTAGTACATAATCTCTTGGTGGAAGGAGTGGATGTAGAGACATGAGGAAGTTATGACTTGAAATTCGAAATGGAAATTTGAGCATTCTATGACTTATGATGATTCCGTCATTTCCTTTGTTTCTTCTTTTAGTACATCAACTCTCACTCTCTCTCTCTCTCTCTCTGTTTTCCTCATACCTACATATATATAATAATAATAAAGGATGAAACCCTTCCTACTTTTTAGGGGTTCTAAAATTTCAAGCAAATTATTCCACATCTTTTATCAAATAAAATATATAACAAGGCGAATAGTGGATTTTTTTGACGTAAAAAAAGATTTACTATTATCTTTTTTTTTATCTCTGCCTAAATCTTCTCTTCACCTATTTAAATTTTTTATAATCACTACTAGATGCACTAATTTCACCTAAAAAAATCGCATAGTCTAATATAAATTCAAACACTGATCAAACAAAGAAAAACAAAATATAACATTATTGTTCCTCATATAATTATTGACTACGAAGTTGACATGTCTTATATAGAGCCAATAAAAAAAATCGAAGTTATTAGAAAATGACTTACATTGATAATACAATTAGTTGCTAACGAAGTATCTTGATGAAAATTTTATGTTTTCTTTTATATAATTTCAAAAGACTTAGCTTTCATAGTCTATAAGAATATATTACTCTATATTGCTTAATCTACTAAAACAAATCCACTGATAAAAAAAAAATATTCTTATAGTTGCTATAGACATAACAACATATATACAACTTTCAAACATTACAATATTTGATTATTTTTATTATACATGTATAAATACTAATTTTAGTTTATTTTATTTATTTAGATGTAATATCAAAAAGGTTATAACCAATATTTCATTGGAAAGTTTTTAGATAATACTTAAAAACTTTAAATTACTTTTACATTTATTGTTTTGTTGAAAAAAAATACTGTGATAATTTGAACTTATTGTTTCATCAATTTTTTTTTTTTTTTTGTTTATCAGTGCATTGTGTAGGCTTTTAGCAAGTTTTAGCTAAATAAGTAACATAGTCTAATAGAAATTTAAACAATCAAACTAATAGAAAAAATATATGATATTATAGCACCTCAAATAATCATTAAGTATGTTGCAGACTAGTCCTATATAGAGCCAGCAAAAACCTCAAAGCATTTAGAAAATCACTCATCATGATAATACAATTAGTTGCTAATGAAGTATCTTGACTAAATTTTTCTGTTTTTTAATATGTTATAAAATTTCATATAGAGTAATCTATTTTGCTGTTATAATATTTTATGCAATTATTATAATTACAAGAATGTAGAAATATTATATTTATCATGAGATGCATAGAAAGAATAGAATTGCAATTTCACCGATTCAAAACTAGTACAAAAATCCCACTTAAAGTTAACACAAAAAATTCCCTAAGGAATCACAATTTTGGCTTTTAAAATCACTTTCAAACATAGGAAATGCTGAAATGGAATAGAATCTTGACTTTCTCACAGGTCTATTCACGCGTAAACGCATAATAACAGCATCATAAACAAATATAGTGGAATAAATTTAAGGAAATTCGATAATGATACCATCAAAAAATATAATAGATAGAAACAAAAAATATAAAAGTTAAAGTCTTTTGAAATCAGATATAATAATAGAGAGAATAGATCATACCGCAAGATTGATTTGTTTTATGAAGGAGAATAGCATACATACAGTAAGGGGAGAAACTTTGACTTTGTTATCATCTTAATGCAACAGAACAAGTCTAAGAAGAATGAAAAATATTATATTATAGAAGTGCTACTTGGATTCCTCCATCATTTTTGACCACTCAATAAGAAGAAAATTAATGGGTTATTTATTTGGAAGTAACAGAGGAGAAATAGAATAGTTCTTTGCTCTCAACTATTTATTACCTTATTTACTTGGAAAAACGAGGTGGGGATTTTAATTCTTGGGCTTTTCTATTCCCATTTTATTAGGAATAGGCATTACTAAATAAAAGGTGGAATTTTTTTTTCTCTGGAATAAAAAGTTTAAACATTATGTCCGTTATACCCTTATTAATGTTGCAACTAATGATTAAATGGGAGCAAATTAGTAATTTTATTTGTATTTCTTGCTTAATACCAAGTTAAATTAAACACTAAAAAATTATATGAAGAAAACATTATTATAAAAATTCTTAACCTATTCTTGATAATAGTTATTTCAAAGCATGACTTTTCCATTCCCGGTTGATTTCATTCCTAAAAGTAAACGTCTCATAAAAGTGATCTTATATAAACTAGCAACTCCATATGTGGGCACACAAGAAGTAAAAGAATAGTTAGTTATAAAGCAAAACAAGTAATACCTGGCTCTTTCTTGTACAATCAAAGAAAACTATAAGACAAAATTTATACTTGAAAAAAAATGAATTAATGAATGAATTGCTCTAAACTTTGCGATGATACCGCACAAAAGAATATTTTTCTCAATGCAATTCTTCTCTCTTCTTCTCGAAATTCATTCCTCCCACCAAAAGATCATGGTTTAGTACATAATCTCTTGGTGGAAGGAGTGGATGTAGAGACATGAGGAAGTTATGACTTGAAATTCGAAATGGAAATTTGAGCATTCTATGACTTATGATGATTGCGTCATTTTCTTTGTTTCTTCTTTTAGTACATCAACTCTCACTCTCTCTCTCTCTCTCTCTGTTTTCCTCATACCTACATATATATAATAATAATAAAGGGAGAAACCCTTCCTACTTTTTAGGGGTTCTGAAATTTCAAGTAAATTATTCCACATCTTTTATCAAATAAAATATATAACAAGGCGAATAGTGGATTTTTTTGACGTAAAAAAAGATTTACTATTATCTTTTTTTTTATCTCTGACTAAATCTTCTCTTCACCTATTTAAATTTTTTATAATCATTACTAGATGCACTAATTTCACCTAAAAAAATCGCATAGTCTAATATAAATTCAAACACTGATCAAACAAAGAAAAACAAAATATAACATTATTGTACCTCAAATAATTATTGACTACGAAGTTGACATGTCTTATATAGAGCCAATAAAAAAAATCGAAGTTATTAGAAAATGACTTACATTGATAATACAATTAGTTGCTAACGAAGTATCTTGATGAAAATTTTATGTTTTCTTTTATATAATTTCAAAAGACTTAGCTTTCATAGTCTATAAGAATATATTACTCTATATTGCTTAATCTACTAAAACAAATCCACTGATAAAAAAAAATATTCTTGTAGTTGCTATAGACATAACAACATATATACAACTTTCAAACATTACAATATTTGATTATTTTTATTATACATGTATAAATACTAATTTTAGTTTATTTTATTTATTTAGATGTAATATCAAAAAGGGTTATAACCAATATTTCATTGGAAAGTTTTTAGATAATACTTAAAAACTTTAAATTACATTTACATTTATTGTTTTGTTGAAAAAAAATACTGTCATAATTTGAACTTATTGTTTCATCAATTTTTTTTTTTTTTGTTTTTGTTTATCAGTGCATTGTGTAGGCTTTTAGCAAGTTTTAGCTAAATAAGTAACATAGTCTAATAGAAATTTAAACAATCAAACTAATAAAAAATATATATGATATTATAGCACCACAAATAATCATTAAGTATGTTGCCGACTAGTCCTATATAGAGCCAGCAAAAACCTCAAAGCATTTAGAAAATCACTCATCATGATAATACAATTAGTTGCTAATGAAGTATCTTGACTAAATTTTTCTGTTTTTTAATATGTTATAAAATTTCATATAGAGTAATCTATTTTGCTGTTATAATATTTTATGCAATTATTATAATTACAAGAATGTAGAAATATTATATTTATCATCAGATGCATAGAAAGAATAGAATTGCAATTCCACCGATTCAAAACTAGTACAAAAATCCCACTTAAAGTTAACACAAAAAATTCCCTAAGGAATCACAATTTTGGCTTTTAAAATCACTTTCAAACATAGGAAATGCTGAAATGGAATAGAATCTTGACTTTCTCACAGGTCTATTCACGCGTAAACGCATAATAACAGCATCATAAACAAAAATAGTGGAATAAATTTAAGTAAATTCGATAATGATACCATCAAAAAATATAATAGATAGAAACATAAAATATAAAAGTTAAAGTCTTTTGAAATCAGATATAATAATAGAGAGAATAGATCATACCGCAAGATTGATTTGTTTTATGAAGGAGAATAGCATACATACAGTAAGGGGAAGAAACTTTGACTTTGTTATCATCTTAATGCAACAGAACAAGTCTAAGAAGAATGAAAAATATTATATTATAGAAGTGCTACTTGGATTCCTCCATCATTTTTGACCACTCAATAAGAAGAAAATTAATGGGTTATTTATTTGGAAGTAACAGAGGAGAAATAGAATAGTTATTCGCTCTCAACTATTTATTACCTTAATTACTTGGAAAAACGAGGTGGGGATTTTTATTCTTGGGCTTTTCTATTCCCATTTTATTAGGAATAGGCATTACTAAATAAAAGGTGGAATTTTTTTTCTCTCTACATTGGGAATAAAAAGTTTAAACATTATGTCCGTTATACCCTTATTAATGTTGCAACTAATGATTAAATGGGAGCAAATTAGTAATTTTATTTGTATTTCTTGCTTAATACCAAGTTAAATTAAACACTAAAAAATTATATGAAGAAAACATTATTATAAAAATTCTTAACCTATTCTTGATAATAGATATTTCAAAGCATGACTTTTCCATTCCCAGTTGATTTCATTCCTAAAAGTAAACGTCTCATAAAAGTGATCTTATATAAACTAGCAACTCCATATGTGGGCACACAAGAAGTAAAAGAATAGTTAGTTATAAAGCAAAACAAGTAATACCTGGCTCTTTCTTGTACAATCAAAGAAAACTATAAGACAAAATTTATACTTGAAAAAAAATGAATTAATGAATGAATTGCTCTAAACTTTGCGATGATACCGCACAAAAGAATATTTTTCTCAATGCAATTCTTCTCTCTTCTTCTCGACGTTCATTCCTCCCACCAAAAGATCATGGTTTAGTACATAATCTCTTGGTGGATGGAGTGGATGTAGTGACATGAGGAAGTTATGACTTGAAATTCGAAATGGAAATTTGAGCATTCTATGACTTATGATGATTCCATCATTTTCTTTGTTTCTTCTTTTAGTACATCAACTCTCACTCTCTCTCTCTCTCTCTGTTTTCCTCATACCTACATATATATAATAATAATAAAGGGAGAAACCCTTCCTACTTTTTAGGGGTTCTAAAATTTCAAGTAAATTATTCCACATCTTTTATCAAACTAAAACATATAACAAGGCGAATAGTGGATTTTTTTGACGTAAGAAAAGATTTACTATTATCTTTTTTTTTTTTCTCTGCCTAAATCTTCTCTTCACCTATTTAAATATTTTATAATCATTACTAGATGCACTAATTTCACCTAAAAAAATCGCATAGTCTAATATAAATTCAAACACTGATCAAACAAAGAAAAACAAAATATAACATTATTGTACCTCAAATAATTATTGACTATGAAGTTGACATGTCATATATAGAGCCAATAAAAAAATCAAAGTTATTAGAAAATGACTTATGTTGATAATACAATTAGTTGCTAACGAAGTATCTTGATGAAAATTTTATGTTTTCTTTTATATAATTTCAAAAGAATTAGCTTTCATATTCAATAAGAATATATTGCTCTAAATTGCTTAATCTACTAAAACAAATCCACTGATAAAAAAAAATATTCTTGTAGTTGCTATAGACATAACAACATATATAAAACTTTCAAACATTAAAATATTTGATTATTTTTATTATATTTATTATACACGTATAAATACTAATTTTAGTTTATTTTATTTATTTAAATGTAATATCAAAAAGGGTATAACCAATATTTCATTGGAAAGTTTTTAGATAATACTTAAAAACTTTAAATTACATTTACATTTATGCTTTGTTGAAAAAAAATACTGTCATAATTTGAACTTATTGTTTCATCAATTTTTTTTTTTTGTTTTTATTTATCTGTGCATTGTGTAGGCTTTTAGCAAGTTTTAACTAAATAAGTAACACAGTCCAATAGAACTTTAAACAATCAAACTAATCAAAACAAAATATGATATTATAGCTCCTCAAATAATCATTAAGTACGTTGCAGACTAGTCCTATATAGAGCTAGCAAAAAAAGCAAAGCATTTAGAAAATCACTCATCATGATAATACAATTAGTTGCTAGTGAAGTATCTTGAAAATTTTTTTATGTTTTTTAATATGCTATAAATTTTCATATAGAGTAATCTATTTTGCTGTTATAATATTTTATGCAGTTATTATAATTACAAGAATATAGAAATATTATATTTATCATCAGATGCTTAGAAAGAATAGAATTTCAATTCCACCAATTAAAAACTAGTACAAAAATCCCACTTAAAGTTAACACAAAAAATTCCCTAAGGAATCACAATTTTGGCTTTTAAAATCACTTTCAAACATAGGAAATGCTGAAATGGAATAGAATCTTAACTTTCTCACAGGTCTATTCACGCGTAAACGCATAACAGCAGCGTCATAAACAAATATAGTTGAATAAATTTAAGGAAATTCGATAATGATACCATCAAAAAATATAATAGATATGAACATAAAATATAAAAGTTAAAGTCTTTTGAAATCAGATATAATAATAGAGATAACAGGTCAAAACGCAAGATTGATTTGTTTTATGAAGGAGAATAGCATACATACAGTAAGGGGAAGAAACTTTGACTTTGTTATCATCTTAATGCAACAAAACAAGTCTAAAAAGAGGGAAAAATATTATATTATAGAAGTACTACTTGGATTCCTCCATCATTTTAGATCACTCAACAAGAAGAAAATTAATGGGTTATTTATTTGGAAGTAACAGAGGAGAAATGGAATAGCTATTCGCTCTCAACTATTTATTACCTTATTTACTTGGAAAAACGAGGTGGGGATTTTAATTCTTGGGCTTTTCTATTCCCATTTTATTGGGAATAGGCATTACTAAATAAAAAGTACAATTTTTTCTCTCTCTACAATGGGAATAAAAAGTTTAAACATTTTGTCCATTATACCTTTATTAATATTGCAATTAATGATTAAATGGGAGCAAATTAGTAACTTTGTTTGTATTTTTAGCTTAATACTATGTTAAAGTAAGCCCTGAAAAATTATGTGAACAAAACATTACTATAGAAATTCCTAACCTATTCTTGATAGTAGTTATTTCAAAGCATGACTTTTCTATTCCCAATTGATTTCATTCCTAAATGTAAACGTGTCATAAAAGTGATCTTACATAAACTAGCAACTCCATATGTGGGCACACAAGAAGTAAAAGAATAGTTTGTCATGTACAATCAAAGAAAACTATAACACAAAATTTAAACTTGAAAAAAAATGAATTAATGAATGAATTGCTCTAAACTTTACGACGATACCGCATAAACGAATACTATTCTCTATCCAATTCTTCTCTCTTCTTCTCGACATTCATTCCTCCCACCAAAAGATCATGGTTTAGTACATAATCTCTTGGCGGAAAGCGTGGATGTAGAGACATGAGGAAGTTATGACTTGAAATTTGAAATGGAAAGTCGAGCATTGTATGACTTATGATGATTGCTTTATTTTCTCTGTTTCTTCTTTTTGTACACCAACTCTGTGTGTGTGTGTGTGTGTGTTTTTCTTATACCTACATATATATAATAATAATAAAGGGGGAAACCCTACCTACTTTTTAGGGGTTCTAAAATTTTAATTAAATTATTCCACATCTTTTATCAAATAAAATATATAACAGGGCGAATAGTAGATTTTTTTTTACGTAAAAAAAGATTTACTATTATCTTTTTCTTTTCTCTGTCTAAATCTTCTCTTTGCCTATTTACATTTTTTATAATCAATACTAGATGCACTAATTTCACCTAAAAAAATTGCATAGCCTAATATAAATTCAAACATTGATGAAACAAAGAAAAACAAAATATAACATTATTGTACCTCAAATAATTATTGAGTACGAAGTTGACATGTCTTATATAGAGCCAGTAAAAAAAATCAAAGTTATTAGAAAATGACTTACGTTGATAATACAATTAGTTGCTAACGAAGTATCTTGATGAAAATTTTATGTTTTCTTTTATATAATTTCAAAAGACTTAGCTTTCATATTCTATTAGAATATATTACTCTAAATTGCTTAATCTACTAAAACAAATCCACTGATAAAAAAAATTCTTGTAGTTGCTATAGACATAACAACATATATACAACTTTCAAACTTTACAATATTTGATTATTTTATTATATTTATTATACACTCATAAACAGTAATTTTAGTATATTTTATTTATTTAGATGTTATATCAAAAAGGGTATGACCAATATTTCATTGGAAAGTTTTTGGATAATACTTAAGAACTTTAAATTACATTTACATTTATTGTTTTGTTGAAAAAAAATACTATCATAATTTGAACTTATTGTTTCATCATTTTTTTTTTGTTTTTATTTATCTGTGCATTGTGTAGGCTTTTAGAAAGTTTTAACTAAATAAGTAACATAGTCCAATAGAAATTTAAACAATCAAATTAATCAAAACAAAATATGATAATATAGCACCTCAAATAATCTTTAAGTACGTTGCAGACTAGTCCTATATAGAGCAAGGAAAAAAATCAAAGCTTCTAGAAAATCACTCATCATGATAATACAATTAGTTGCTAATGAAGCATCTTGACTAAATTTTTCTGTTTTTTAATATGTTATAAATTTTCATATAGAGTAATCTATTTTGCTGTTATAATATTTTATGCAATTATTATAATTACAAGAATATAGAAATGTTATATTTATCATAAGATGTATACAAAGAATAGAATTGCAATTCCACCCCTTCAAAACTAGTACAAAAATCCCACTCGAAGTTAAAATAAAAAATTCCCTAAGGAAACACAATTTTGGCTTTTAAAATCACATTCAAACATAAGAAATGATGAAATGGAATAGAATCACGATTTTCTCATAGGTCTATTCACGCGTAAACGCATAATAACAGCGTCATAAACAAATATAGTGGAATAAGTTTAAGAAAATTCGATAATGATACCATGAAAAAATATAATAGATAAAAACATAAAATATAAAAGTTAAAGCCTTTTGAAATCATATGTAATAATAGAGATAATAGATCACAATGCAGGATTGATTTGTTTTATGAAGGAGAATAGCATACATACAGTAAGGGGAAGAAACTTTGACTTTGCTATCATCTTGATGCAATAGAACAAGTCTAAAAAGAAGGGAAAAATATTTTATTATAGAGGTACTACTTGGATTCCTCCATCATTTTAGATCACTCAATAAGAAGAAAATTAATGGGTTATTTATTTGGAAGTAACAGAGGAGAACTAGAATAGCTAGTCACTCACAACTATTTATTACCTTATTTACTTGGAAAAATGAGCTGGGGATTTTTATTCTTGGGCTTTTCTATTCCCATTTTATTGGGAATAGGCATTACTAAATAAAAGGTGAAAATTTTTTTTCTCTCTACAATGGGAATAAAAAGCTTAAACATTATGTTCATTATACCCTTATTAATATAGCAATTAATGATTAAATGGCAGCAAATTAGTAATTTTGTTTGTATTTCTAGCTTAATACTAAGTTAAAGTAAACACTGAAAAATTATGTGAAGAAAACATTATTATAAAAATTCCTAACCTATTCTTGATAGTAGTTATTTCAAAGCTTGACTTTTATATTCTCAGTTGATTTCATTCCTAAATGTAAATGTGTCATAAAAGTGATCTTACATAAACTAGCAACTCCATATGTGGGCAGACAAGAAGTAAAAGAATAGTTAGTTATAAAGCAAAACAAGTAATACCTGGCTATTTCATGTACAATCAAAGAAAACTATAAGACAAAATTTATACTTGCAAAAAAATGAATTACGGAATGAATTGCTCTAAACTTTACGACGATACCGCACAAAAGAATACTTTTCTCTATGCAATTCTTCTCTCTTCTTCTCGACATTCATTCCTCCCTCCAAAAGATCATGGTTTAGTACATAATCTCTTGCTGGAAGGAGTGGATGTAGAGACATGAGGAAGTTATGACTTGTAATTTGAAATGGAATGTTGAGCATTCTATGACTTATGATGATTGCATTATTTTCTTTGTTTGTTCTTTTAGTACATCAACTCTCACTCTCTCTCTCACTCTCTTTTTCTGTTTTTCTCATACCTACGTATATATAATAATAATAAAGGGAGAAACCCTACCTACTTTTTAGGGGTTCTAAAATTTCAATTAAATTATTCCACATCTTTTATCAAATAAAATATATAACAGGGCGAATAGTGGATTTTTTCTTACATAAAAAAAGATTTACTATTATCTTTTTCTTTTCTCTGTCTAAATCTTCTCTTTGCCTATTTACATTTTTTTTAATCATTACTAGATGCACTAATTTCACCTAAAAAAATTGCATAGCCTAATATAAATTCAAACACTGATCAGACAAAGAAAAACAAAATATAACATTATTGTACCTCAAATAATTATTGAGTACGAAGTTGACAAGTCTTATATAGAGCCAATAAAAAAAATCAAAGTTATTAGAAAATCATTTACGTTGATAATACAATTAGTTGCTAACTAAGTATCTTAATGAAAATTTTATGTTTTCTTTTATATAATTTCGAAAGACCTAGCTTTCATATTCTATTAGAATATATTACTCTAGATTGCTTAATCTACTAAAAGAAATCCACTGATGAAAAAAATATTCTTGTAGTTGCTATAGACAAAACAACATATATACAACTTTCAAACTTTACAATATTTGATTATTTTATTATATTTATTATACACTCATAAACAGTAATTTTAGTTTATTTTATTTATTTGGATGGTATATCAAAAAGGGTATAACCAATATTTCATTGGAAAGTTTTTGGATAAAACTTAAAAACTTTAAATTACATTTTCATTTATTGTTTTGTTGAAAAAAAATACTGTCATAATTTGAACTTATTGTTTCATCAATTTTTTTTTTTGTTTTTATTTATCCATGCATTGTGTAGGCTTTTAGCAAATTTTAACAAAATAAGTAACATAGTCCAATAGAAATTTAAACAATCAAATTAATCAAAACAAAATATGATATTATAGCACCTCAAATAATCTTTAAGTACGTTGCAGACTAGTCCTATATAGAGCCAGCAAAAAAAATCAAAGCTTTTAGAAAATCACTAATCAAGATAATACAATTAGTTGCTAATGAAGTATCGTGACTAAAATTTTATGTTTTTTAATATGTTATAAGTTTTCATATAGAGTAATCTATTTTGCTGTTATAATATTTTATGCAATTATTATAATTACAAGAATATAGAAATGTTATATTTATCATCAGATGTGTAGAAAGAATAGAATTGCAATTCCACCCCTTCAAAACTAGTACAAAAATCCCACTTGAAGTTAAAATAAAAAATTCCCTAAGGAATCACAATTTTGGCTTTTAAAATCACTTTCAAAAATAGGAAATGTTGAAATGGAATAGAATCTTGATTTTCTGATAGGTCTATTCACGCATAAACGCATAATAACAGCGTCATAAACAAATATAGTGGAATAAATTTAAGGAAATTCGATAATGATACCATCGAAAAATATAATAGATAAAAACATAAAATATAAAAGTTAAAGTCTTTTGAAATCATATGTAATAATAGAGATAATAGATCAGAACGCAGGATTGATTTGTTTTATGAAGGAGAATAGCATACATACAGTAAGGGGAAGAAACTTTGACTTCGCTATCATCTTGATGCAATTGAACAAGTCTAAAAAGAAGGACAAAAATATTTTATTATAGAAGTACTACTTGGATTCCTCCATCATTTTAGATCACTCAATAAGAAGAAAATTAATGGGTTGTTTATTTGGAAGTAACAGAGGAGAAATAGAATAGCTAGTCACTCTCAACTATTTATTACCTTATTTACTTGGAAAAACAAGGTGGGGATTTTAATTCTTGGGCTTTTCTATTCCCATTTTATTGGGAATAGGCATTACTAAATAAAAGGTGGAATTTTTTTTTCTCTCTACAATGGGAATAAAAAGTTTAAACATTATGTCCATTATACCTTTATTAATTTTGCAATTAATGATTAAATGGGAGCAAATTAGCAATTTCATTTGTATTTCTAGCTTAATACTAAGTTAAAGTAAACACTGAAAAATTATGTGAAGAAAACATTATTATAAAAATTCCTAACCTATTCTTGATAGTAGTTATTTCAAAGCATGACTTTTCTATTCCTAGTTGATTTCATTCCTAAATGTAAATGTGTCATAAAAGTTATCTTAAATAAACTAGCAACTCCATATGTGGGCACACAAGATGTAAAAGAATAGTTAGTTATAAAGCAAAACAAGTAATATTTGGCTATTTCATGTACAATCAAAGAAAACTATAAGACAAAATTTATACTTGAAAAAAAATGAAATAATGAATGAATTGCTCTAAACTTTATGACGATGCCACACAAAAGAGTACTTTTCTCTATGCAATTCTTCTCTCTTCTTCTTGACATTCATTCGTCCCACCAAAAGATCATGGTTTAGTACATAATCTCTTGGCAGAAGGAGTGGATGTAGAGACATGAGGAAGTTATGACTTGAAATTCAAAATGGAAAGTTGAGCATTCTATTATTTCTGATGATTGCATTATTTTCTTTGTTTCTTCTTTTAGTACATCAACTCTCACTCTCTCTCTTTCTCTCTTTGCTTTTCTCATACCTACGTATATATAATAATAATAAAGGGAGAAACCCTACCTACTTTTTAGGGGTTCTAAAATTTCAAGTAGTGATTTGTCATTCATATGTCATTAATTAATTATTATAAAATTAATTAGTAAAAATTTTGTATTTGTTTCAAATGTCAAATATTTGTATGGTTTTGTAGAATTAGTTATAAAAGTAAGTAGTTATTAATTATTCATTAATTAAGGTGATTAATCATTAATAAATCATTAATTAATTGTTATGAAATTAATTAGTGAAAAATTTTGTGTTGGTTGCAAAAGTAAAATATTTGTATGGTTTTGTAGAATTAGTTATAAAATTAAGTAGTTATTAATTATCGTTAATTAAATGTAATTAGTAGTTAATATGTCATTAATTAATTGTTATAAAATTAATTAGTAAAAAATTTTGTATTTGTTTCAAATGTCAAATATTTGTATGGTTTTGTAGAATTAGTTATAAAAGTAAGAAGTTATTAATTATCCATTAATTAAAGGTGATTAATCATTAATATGTCATTAATTAATTGTTATAAAATTAATTGGTGAAAAATTTTGTATTTGTTGTAAATGTAAAATATTTGTATGGTTTTGTACAATTAGTTATAAAAGTAAATAGTTATTAATTATCCCTTAATGAAAAGTGATTAGTCATTAATATGTCCTCAATTAATCATCATAAAATTAATTACTAAAAAAGTTGGTATTGATTGTATATGTAATATCTTTGTTTGTTACTGTAAAAGTAGGTGTAAACTTTAGTTACTATTAATTAAATATTAATTAGATAGTAAATAGTCGCTAATCAGTCAGAAATTAATATATTGATGGTAACATATACTAAATTTTTTAATATATATTCTATTTTGCATAATAGATGGAGCCTAGACCTTTTTATCCTTCAGTCTTGATATAGTAGAAGAGACTTCGATCACAGGTTGTCTAGGATAGAGAGGTAAATGACCTTTTACTTATCAATTAATTTATGTTGCATTAAAAATAATAAAACGTTTCACATGTTGTCAGCATAGGATCAAGCAACCCTCGTTGTTTGATGGTGTGAGTTGTCACTCTATCGCAACGAGCGTGCCATCCCCCTCGATGCTCGAATGGAGCTATACTTGCATTTAGCTAGACTCGAAGGTGCAAGTCGCCTATCGTACATACCCCCAGATTGGCACATGATTACAACATTAGTGAAGCGATGGCATCCAAAGACGCGTACATTCCACATGCCAACGGGGGAGTTTATAATTATGCTATAGGATGTGGAGATCCATTTAGGATTCCCCATAGAAGGTTAGGTAGTTATAGGGAGTAGTTGTTTGGATTGGGGAGCGATATGTGAAGAACTATTGAGGGTGAGGCTGGAGCCTAGCAATAAGGGGGGCCGCATTAGTATGACATAGATTCATGAAATGTTCTAGATGATCCCACTAAACGTCGATGTTGAGCAAATCCATTGAGCTACAATTATGCTACAAGATGTGGAGATCCAGTTAAGACTCCCCGTAGATGGTCAAGCAGTTACAAGGAGTAGTTGCCTGGATTAGAGAGTGATATGTGAAGAACTGTTGGGGGCGAGGTCGAGGCCAGGCAGTATGGGGGACCGCATTAGGTTGATGTGGCTTCGTGATATGTTCCGGATGATCCCACCAAATGCTAATGCTAAGCAAATCCATTGAGCTACTTATGCGTACATACTATAGATATTGGGGGGATTTATCTCTGCTGATAAATCCAGCACCCTCGTATACGCGATGTGGTTACCCTTATTGGAGGCTAAGACATATAGTTGGGGGTCTACATGTTTGGCATGGTTGTATCGCTAACTTTATGTCACATCATCACCATTGGCACCTAAGATTAGAGGGGTTGCCATTTTGCTATAAGTGTAGGCTTAGGATAGATTTTCCCACATTGTACCCATTAGTCGACACAAACTCTTTATAGAAGTTGGATGTCCATTGGCGGCATGTTGGAACATGCAAAGGGACACGCAATATCATCCCACTCACGTTGTCGGTGCATATCAAGATGCGTTGGATAAGTAGAACATGTCACAGGTACTTTAGTAACCTAATTTTTTTCCTTGCAATTAATCATATTGATTATTTGAAGTAAATATAATTTCCTATTTTCAAGTTGAATAGGAGTTGTATGATGGGAATTCAATTAATCTCCTACCTAATTTCTGCAAAGCTGGCATGCACATTTAGATGGCTGGGGTGCCACTGATTTGTTTCAACATTATTGAGTGGCATTTTCTAGACCAAGTGGCCAAGTAGTTTGGTTGATATGCTTAAAATCAAGTATAAGCACATAAAACCAAATTGAAAGACCAATTACACAATGTCAATCAAACTAGTCCTCCAATTGCGTGAACCTCTACTACTTATTGTCAAGTTTAATTTTTTATTTTTCGCTTTCATTCCTAATCCGATTTATACTAGACCTTATGCTCATTTAATATAAGTTCTCAACTTAAACTAGGAACTTTGTCTTATTTTGGAGTCGCTACCCAATTGAAGTTGGGAAAGATTATTGAACTAGGACTAATTGAGCAGAACAATCCTAATTCAGACAACTAGTCAGTGAGATTTCCTCTTTTCACTTTTTATAAAAGAGGAAAGGGAAAACCAGAGTTTCTAGACTCGGAGGCTAACCTATTAAAACCTTAAAGTTACCACCTTATTCTTCTAAAATCTAAACCTTATCCTATTGTCATTTATTTTTATTTATTTATTTTTTGTTATCTTTTTGTTGTGCTTTTGAATAACTTATTCTAATATGAAAAAAAATGATTTTTTATTCTTTTTAAAGTTGCCCCAAATGGGTGCCTACGTACCTGCTATTCAGGATCAAACAAGCCGTAGTTCGCTTTTCATGAAATTATGAAATTACCTCGGATTTACATTTTTATCATTTTAGTATTTTTTGAAAAAATCTAAGCCTAAGCTTTATTATTTTATTTTTTGAAAAAAATTAATTTAAGGAAAAACCAATTTTGGATTTATTTAGGAAAAGGATTTTTCTAAGTGAAAAAAATTTATTATTTATTATTTTATTTATTTATTTTTGTTACTTTTTTATTTTTTATTCTAAACTAAACATAAAAATAAACTAATCTAGATTTTACCATTTTTCTTAATATTATTTCTATTTTTATTTTTTTTATTATTTTTTATTTTTTTATTTTCGAATTATAAATAAATAAATAAAACACAATAAAATAATAATTAAAAAAATGGAAAATCCGACTTACTTGGATCCAGGTATGGTGCGTGGGTCGAGTCAAACCGGGTCGGATTGGTCGGGTTAAGTCGAATCGATCATGGCGGCTGGAGGTCCTCGGTGGTGGCATTTCGGCGACTTTCAAGGAGGTTAAGAGGTTACTTCCTAGCTTTTCGAGAGTGGGGAATCTAATGGTGGTGGTGGATTTCTCCAAAAATGCCTCCTAGTGGTGGTTCGAAGCTTGGTCGGTGGTCGTGGCTTGAAGAACTCCAATGAGGCTTCAATCTCTCTTATTTTCTCTCCTTTTCTCACTTTTGATCCATGATCTAGTTCCTTCCCATCGTGCTCTATTTATAGGCACAAGAAATCGAGTTGGATAAGCTCGGATTTCCTCCGATTGGGATGAATTAGATTTGTAGTTGAAACCCTCCTTCGATTTGCCTTTAATTCATGTAAATCTTAGATTTCGTTGTGATTTGATTTCATTTGGATGATGTTTATCTTGTTTTAATTACAGATTTAGTGGATTCGTGTAAAAAATCAAATCAAAACGGCCAGATTCGAATTTTTCCGCGATCGGCGACGAACTTGGACGGAGGTTGAAGACGATCACGTGCCCGACGCGTGTGGTCCCTCCGTCCAATCACGAGCTGACACGTGTCCTAAGCAAAAAGAAAAACAGGCAAAACGTGGAATTTGCTTCCCTCGCGTTTTGAACTGCTGACTGATAAGATCACATTATACTTATATTTTCTTTTGGACTTATATTAAATTTATTTCAATATTATAAGAAAATATAAAGAAATGACATTTAATGGTGTTTATTGTGAAAATTCAAGTTTTGAGGACCCAAAAGTAAATTACAAGTTAATTGGAGGAGTTTTTCTCAAAATTGAAGAAGCGAGCAGAGGATTGCACGGAAGGTCGTCGGCCTATATTAAACCGGCCTCAAAAAGCATTAAATTCGCCGGCCTTAAAGCCGGCCTTGAGCCGGCCTTCATTACTCCCCAGATATCCATTGCAAAAATCTCTCCAAAATCGTATCTTAATTAATTTGCTTACTCAACTCCTCATCAGGTCAACCTTATCCTCCTCCTCTTTGGATCTATAAATAGGCCCCTTGTGTGAACCTTGGAAGCATCCCCTTTTGTTTTAGAATCCTTTTGTTTTGATTCTTTGTTTAGCATCCTTTGTCTTTCTTTGAAATCATTAGAATTCCCGTAGGAACTTTAGGATTTTATATTTTCTTTAATTCCTTTACATTTCATGTTATTCCAAATTTTAGTTTGAAGTAAGAAAGTTATTTTGTTGAAGTTTTCTTTCAATTGAAGAATTCGAGGAATCATTTTGGAAGATTGAAGTTCTTGAAGATTATAGCTATTGTTTCATTTACTTTATTTTCTTTTATGCCATTTATTAGTTTATTCTTGTTGGTCAATATGAATTCCATTGCATCTATTTATTTCAATTGTTTTTATATTCATACTATAATGTTCTAAATCATCCTTGTGGGAAACATGATGAAGCCATAATTCAAACTAAAATGATCATTGTATTCATGTTATAGGAAATGTAGATATGCGGAATTTTCATATAAGAAGTCCTGCTATGAATTGTATTTTGTAATTGAAATCAATGCATAGAAATGTAAATGGCTCGAAAGAGAAATTTAGGTTTTATCAGGAATTCCTAAGTAAGATTTAATAATTCATGTGGAAGCAGCGTTATTGAATTTTATTAGAAATTGACTTAAGTGTTTCATGCAATATTTTTATTAAATTTTTCACTAAGGGATTAGGAGAAATTATTTTAAAGATATTAGGCAATCATATAATTGGGAAATTTATGATTGTGAATTAGAATCCTCATTTGATTTGAATTAGCGGGAGCTATTAAATTAAATTGAGGTAACATTACTTTAACACTTGATATAGGATTAAGGTTTTGTTAATGTTTTGTGAAAATCCATATAGTTATGAGTTATTATAACATGAAGGCAATATGATTAGTGGAATTAGGGTGGATTCTATTTCCCACCATCAATTCATCATTTTTCAAACACAATTCTCTTTTTGAGCATTTAGTATAATTCATTCAATTCTCATCAAACATCATTGCCTAAATAATAGCAGAAATTGATATAGGTCTATTACTTAATCAATCTTCATGGTTCGACACTCTTCTCTCACTATATTACTTGATCTGATCCGGTACACTTGCCGATATTTATTCACGCTCATTTTATATCTCTCTTTTGCGTGGATCAAGTTTTTGGCGCCGTTGCCGGGGATTGATTAATATTAGACCATATTCAGATTCTATTGTTAATTTAGGCGCAATTATTTTGTTATTTTATTTTATTTTTTTTCATTGTATGATCTTTTCCTGTTCTCTTTGAGGTTCTTTTTATGCGCAAGAGTAGAAGTGCTGAACTTCTACCAATTAATCTTGAGATAGAACGCACCTTGCGACAACTTAGAAGAGAGCAGAGAAGAAAGGAAGAAGAGAACATGGCAGATGAGAACAACAATCGGATTCAGGGTGTTGGTAGAGCACTTCGGGAATACACGATACCTGTTGTTTTAGGTCCTGCAATAAGAAGACCAACAATTCAGGCTAACAATTTTGAATTAAAACCAGCACTCGTTCAAATGGTTCAATCAAATCAATTTGGAGGATATCCAAATAAGAGTCCTGATGAGCATATTGCAGTATTTCTTCAATATTGTAATACAGTGAAAATGAATAATGTATCTGATGATGTAATTAGGCTACAACTTTTTCCGTTTTCACTTAGAGAAAAAGCTAGGGCTTGGTACAATTCATTGCCACAAGACTCTGTAACCACTTGGGTTGATCTCTTATCTAAATTTTTAAGGAGATTTTTTCCACCTGCTAGAACTGCTAGGTTAAGAAATGACATCACAAACTTCACTAAGTTTAGTGGTGAATCACTGTATGAAGCATGGGAAAGATTCAAGGAGGCAATTAGAAAATGCCCCCATCATGGATTACCGGATAATCTCCTTATTGAGATATTCTATCTTAGTTTAGATGATACATTGAGATCTCTAGTAGATGCTGCTTCTGGTGGTGCACTAATGAGTAAAACATATGAAGAGGCTAGTGCTTTGATAGATGAAATGGCCTCTAGTGCACATAATTGGCAACATGAAAGAGGTAAGTCTAGAGTAGCATCTGTCAATGACATGAACACCTTAACAGCTCAGATTTCTGCTCTTACCGCTCAGGTAAGTAAACTCACCTCTGCACCATCTTTTAATGTTAATCAAATTTCTTGTTGTGAGTTATGTTCAGGACCACACTCAACTCTTGAGTGCCCATCTGGAAACTTTTCCTCCTCATCCCATGGAGAGTAAGTAAATTTTGTCAACAATTTCCAAAGAGGAAATCAAGGACCTTATTCAAACACCTACAATCTAGGGTGGCGTAATCATCCAAATTTCTCATGGAGAAACGATAACAATGCACTTAAACCCCCTGGATTTCAAAAGCAAGGTCCTAATCATAATACTTCTTCTCAGCAAGGTCAGTCTAAAATGGAAGAACTCATGATAAGTTATATGCAGAAGACTGACACAATGTTGCAAAATCAACAAGCCACCATTAGGAATCTTGAAAATCAGCTTAGTCAAATGTCTCAACAGTTGAGTAATAGACCATCTGGGTCTTTACCTAGTAATACTGAGCAGAATCCTAAGGGTGTAAATGCTATTATGCTAAGAAGTGGTAAGGAATTGGTTGATAAGAAACTTGAGGAAGAGGAGGTTAACCTAGAGAAAGATAAAGGGAAACAAAAGGAAGAGGAACCAAAGCAAAATTCACCAAAAGTGCAAGCATATGTTCCTCCTATTCCTTTCCCAGGAAGGTTGAAGCAACAGCAGTTGGATTCACAATTTGCTAAATTTTTAGAAGTCTTTAAAAAATTGCAAATTAACATTCCTTTTGTAGAGGCACTTCAGCAGATGCCATCATATGCTAGGTTTATGAAGGATTTACTCACAAAGAAGAGGAAAATTGAGGGGAATGAACCAGTGATGCTTACAGGGGAATGTTCTATTGTCTTACAAAAGAATTTATCCAATTTTCCAAGAAAACAAAGAGATCAGGGAAGTTTTACTGTTCCTTGCACTATTGGTAATTTTCATTTTGATAAAGTACTTATAGATTCTGGTGCAAGTATAAATTTAATGCCTCTGTCCATTTTCAGAAAACTAGGACTTGGAGAATGTAAGGAGACGCACGTCACCTTACAACTTGCGGATAGAAGTGTCAAGTACCCAAAGGGTATAGTGGAGAATGTCCTAGTAAAAGTGGACAAATTCATCTTTACAGTTGACTTTATAGTCTTGGAAATGGAAGAAGATAGAGAGGTACCCATGATCTTAGGAAGACCATTCCTGGCAATAGGTAAGGCATTGATTGATGTGGAACAAGGTAAGCTTACTTTGAGAGTTATGGATGAACAAGTCACGTTTAATGTGTATGAGGCTACAAAGAAATTTGATGATTGTAAATCTTGTTACACTATTGATAGTGTTGATGAGCTTTCCTTTGAGTTCATGGAAGAGAATGTAGGTGTGGACACGATGGAGTCAGTCCTTAGGGATTTAGATAATTGGAGTGATGATGAGGATGAACCCCAAGAAGAACATACTGAACAAGTTTATGAATTCAAGACTCGACACTATGAGGAGCTGGGCACCACTGAGAAGAAACCGATGCCGTCATTGACACAACCCCCGGTGCTTGAACTTAAACCTTTGCCTAGTCATTTAAAGTATGCTTATCTTGGAACAAATGATACTTTGCCAATAATCATTTCTTCTTCTTTGGCAGGTGATCAAGAGCAACAACTTTTGGATGTTCTAAGAGAACATAAGGAAGCTATCGGGTGGACCATTGCTGATATTAAGGGAATTAGCCCTTCAATTTGTACTCATAGGATATTTCTTGAAGCTGAGTGTAAACCTACAGTATAACCACAAAGAAGACTTAACCCAACTCTTAAGGAAGTTGTAAAAAAAGAAGTGCTTAAATTGTTAGATGCAGGCATTATTTTTCCAATTTCTGATAGTAAATGGGTTAGTCCTGTCCAAGTTGTACCAAAAAAAGGTGGTATGACTTTAGTACAAAATGAGGCTAATGAATTAATTCCCACTCGCACTGTAACTGGTTAGAGAGTCTGTATAGACTATAGAAAACTGAATGATGCTACCCGCAAAGATCATTTCCCCCTCCCTTTTATAGATCAGATGTTAGAAAAACTTGCAGGGCATGATTATTACTGTTTTTTAGATGGTTATTCTGGTTACAATCAAATCCATATAGCACCCGAGGACCAGGAGAAAACCACCTTTACTTGTCCCTATGGCACATTTGCTTTTAGGAGAATGCCCTTTGGTCTTTGTAATGCACCCGCTACATTTCAAAGATGCATGATGTCCATATTTTCTGACATGATAGAAAATTTCATTGAAATATTCATGGATGATTTTTCTGTTTTTGGGAAGTCATTCGAAACATGTCTAACAAATTTAGGATGTGTGCTTAAGAGATGCAAGGAAACTAATCTGCTTCTTAATTGGGAAAAATGCCATTTCATGGTAAGAGAGGGAATAGTCTTAGGGCACAAAGTATCTAAGCAGGGAATTGAGGTTGACAGGGCAAAAGTAGAGGTGATAGAGAAGCTACCACCACCTACTACAGTGAAAGGAATCAGAAGCTTCTTGGGACATGCTGGCTTCTACAAGAGATTTATCAGGGACTTCTCTAAAATCTCAAGACCTCTTTGTAATTTACTGGAAAAAGATTCTGCCTTTATTTTTGATGATAATTGTTTGCAGGCATTTAATCTATTGAAGGAGAAGCTCACTACTGCACCAGTGATTGTTGCACCTGATTGGGAGCTTCCCTTCGAGTTGATGTGCGATGCCAGCGACTATGCTGTTGGAGCGGTACTTGGGCAAAGAAAAGATAAGTCATTTCATGTAATATACTATGCGAGTATAACCTTAAATGAGGCCCAAAGGAATTATGCCACAACTGAAAAAGAACTTTTAGCAGTTATATTTGCATGCAATAAATTCCAGCCTTACCTAATAGGTTCTAAAATCATAGTATATACTGACTATGCTGGCCTTAAGTATTTATTTGCTAAAGCTGATGCTAAACCTAGGTTAATTCGATGGATTCTACTACTGCAAGAATTTAACCTGGAAATTAAAGATAAGAAGGGAACTGAAAATGTGGTGGCTGATCATTTATCCCGTTTGGAATCTAATTTTTTTGATTCACCTATTAATGAAAAGTTCCCTGATGAACAATTGCATGTAGTAGAAGTTCAAGGATTACCTTGGTATGCTGATATCGTTAATTATTTGGTTAGCAAAATCACTCCATATGGTTTATCCTACCAACAGAAAAAAAAGAAATTTTTACATGATGTGAAGTTTTATTTTTGGGATGAACCATATCTCTTTAAAAATTGTGCTGACCAAATAATTAGACGATGCGTACCTGAAAGTGAATAGCTTAGCATTATACAGCATTGTCATTCTAGAAAGGTAGGAGGTCACTTTGGTATGGAAAAAATGGCAGCAAAAATTTTATCTTGCGGATTTTATTGGCCCAGTTTGTTTCATGATTGCAGGAACTTCATTATGACTTGTGCTCAATGCCAAAGGACTAGCAATATTTCAAGAAGACATGAATTACCACAAAATAATATACTTGTAATTGAACTTTTTGACGTTTGGGGAATCGACTTTATGGGTCCTTTTCCCTCATATTTTTCAAACAAATATATTCTTTTAGCTGTTAATTATGTTTCGAAATGGGTAGAGACAGTTGCTCTACAAACTAATGACAGCAGGGTTGTCATTAAATTTTTGAAAAAGAATATATTTTCAAGATTTAGGGTACCTAGAGCTATAATAAGTGATGGGGGAACACATTTTTGTAGCAGGCAATTTGAGAAATTATTATTAAAATATGGAGTTACTCACAAAATTGCCACCCCTTATCATCCACAAACGTGTGGACAGGTTGAGGTATCTAATAGGGAAATTAAGCGAATCTTAGAGAAAACTGTTAATGCATCCCGAAAGGATTGGTCTTTAAAACTTGATGATGCATTGTGGGCTTATAGAACAACTTTTAAAACACCTATTGGAATGTCCCCCTACAAGATTGTTTATGGTAAATCATGTCACCTACCCGTAGAGCTTGAGCACAAGGCATACTGGGCCATAAAATACCTTAACTTTGAGTTGCAAGCTGCAGGTGAAAAGAGGTTGCTCCAATTGAATCAAATGGCCGAGATGAGAGAGGAAGCATATGAAAATACGAGAATTTACAAGGAGAGAGCAAAGCGATGGCATGATAAGAACATCTTACAGCGAGAGTTCTTGCCTGGTCAAAGAGTCTTATTGTACAACTCTCGATTGAAGCTATTCCCAGGTAAGTTGAAATCACGATGGTCTGGACCATTTGAAATTGTTAATGTGTTTCCTTATGGTGCAGTTGAGTTGAAGGCAGAAGACAACCGTACTTTCAAGGTAAACGGTTATCTTCTCAAACATTACTATGAAGGGGAACATGTTGATAGAAATGCCACAATTGTGGATTTAGGAGATTCGAGAACTTGAACTGGAAAAGTCGGGCTAGCAACTACAAACTAAGCGCTTCATGGGAGGCAGCCCATGCTCAATAAGTATATACACTTGTGTTTTAATTTCGTTACAAAAAAAAAAAAAATTCAAGGCTGGATAAGAGCCGCCGGTGCATTCATGACACTCCAAGGATGACAGACATTTTGGGAGGAATTTTCTTCCTGATGAACAATTTTACACCGGGGAAGTACCAGTATTTCAATTTTTGCATTGATATCCTTTTCCTTAATTTTGTGCTATATTAGGAACAATGAGGACATTGTCCAATTTAAGTGTGGGGAAGGGATTATAAATGTAGAAGTATAATGATTGCACACATCATGAGCTTACAAATCCCATGCTTTATTTATGTCCTTAAGTGTTTATCATCAATGAAATCCTGAAATTGACTTAGATTGGTGCCCTACTCGCCAACTGTTGTGACTAGTTTACATAGTTAAAATTTAATAGTAAAATCTCTAGAGAACGGGGTTTATCCTATGTTTAGCCTTTGAACTTGAGATTGAGTCCTTAAGTTGAAAAAAACAAGCAAGTTTACTTCAAGGAAAAATTGGTTGGGATAAATCTCTCTTGAAATTTCTTTGAGAATACCTTAACACCTAGTGAAAGAGGTAAAGGAAATATTTTACTTAGTATCCCTTAAAAAAAAAAAAAAAGAGCCTTTACTCCAATAACTCAGGAAAGTGAGTTAAGAGTATCCAATCTTAAATGTTAGTGTGAGGAAGAGTTCGTAGGGTCCCTTTAAAACCTGGTCACTTAGGCGATGAGCCCAGGATGTGCCGACTCAATGAACTCACAATAACGAGAAGGGCGGAAAGGCAAAAATTTAGTACCTTAATGAAAGCCAGGTTGACATGGGCGAGCTTTGGTCCCTCAGAAGAGTGAAGTCTCACTCCGCTGTCAATTAAGGCAAATAAAAAAAAAAAAGAGGGAGAAATTCTAGGTAAAAATGGATACCATATGCTTTCACTTCTTGTTATCTTGTTTAGAGGAGTAAAATTGAGGGAGATTGTACTTGCTAATAACCTTTGAAGTTTAAATGAATGTTTTTCCTTAGGGACTAAGTATTATTTTTTATTGTTAAACACTGGGATTAAAAATCTGTTGTATTTAGATTAACTACTAAATTTCAACTAGATATACTAGTTACAAATTTCAGTATGATTAGAACAATGGGCACCAGAAGTTCAATGATGGATTTCTCTTGTTTAAATCAATTATTTTGCTTGAGGACAAGCAAAAGTTCAAGTGTGGGGATGTTGATAAGATCACATTATACTTATATTTTCTTTTGGACTTATATTAAATTTATTTCAATATTATAAGAAAATATAAAGAAATGATATTTAATGGTGTTTATTGTGAAAATTTAGGTTTTGAGGACCCAAAAGTAAATTACAAGTTAATTGGAGGAGTTTTTCACAAAATTGAAGAAGTGAGCGGAGGATTGCACGGAAGGCCGCCGGCCTTAGGCCGGCTTACATTCAAGGCCGCCGGCCTTAAAGCCGGCCTTGAGCCGGCCTTCATTACTCCACGGATATCCATTGCAAAAATCTCTCCAAAATCGTATCTTAATTAATTTGCTTACTCAACTCCTCATCAGATCAACCTTATCCTCCTCCTCTTTGGATCTATAAATAGGCCCCTTGTGTGAACCTTGGAAGCATCCCCTTTTTGTTTTAGAATCCTTTTGTTTTGATTCTTTGTTTAGCATCCTTTGTCTTTCTTTGAAATCATTAGAATTCCCTTAGGAACTTTAGGATTTTATATTTTCTTTAATTCCTTTACATTTCATGTTATTCCAAATTTTAGTTTGAAGTAAGAAAGTTATTTTGCTGAAGTTTTCTTTCAATTGAAGAATTCGAGGAATCATTTTGGAAGATTGAAGTTCTTGAAGATTATAGCTATTGTTTCATTTACTTTATTTTCTTTTATGCCATTTATTAGTTTATTCTTGTTGTTCAATATGAATTCCATTGCATCTATTTATTTCAATTGTTTTTATATTCATACTATAATGTTCTAAATCATCCTTGTGGGAAACATGATGAAGCCATAATTCAAACTAAAATGATCATTGTATTCATGTTATAGGAAATGTAGATATGCGGAATTTTCATATAAGAAGTCCTGCTATGAATTGTATTTTGTAATTGAAATCAATGCATAGAAATGTAAATGGCTCGAAAGAGAAATTTAGGTTTTATCAGGAATTCCTAAGTAAGATTTAATAATTCATGTGGAAGCAGCGTTATTGAATTTTATTAGAAATTGACTTAAGTGTTTCATGCAATATTTTTATTAAATTTTTCACTAAGGGATTAGGAGAAATTATTTTAAAGATATTAAGCAATCATATAATTGGGAATTTTATGATTGTGAATTAGAATCCTCATTTGATTTAAATTAGCGGGAGCTATTAAATTAAATTGAGGTAACATTACTTTAACACTTGATATAGGATTAAGGTTTTGTTAATTTCTTGTGAAAATCCATATAGTTATGAGTTATTATAACATGAAGGCAATATGATTAGTGGAATTAGGGTGGATTCTATTTCCCACCATCAATTCATCATTTTTCAAACACAATTCTCTTTTTGAGCATTTAGTATAATTCATTCAATTCTCATCAAACATCATTGCCTAAATAATAGCATAAATTGATATAGGTCTATTACTTAATCAATCTTCGTGGTTCGACACTCTTCTCTCACTATATTATTTGATCTGATCCGATACACTTGCCGGTATTTATTCACGCTCATTTTATATCTCTCTTTTGCGTGGATCCTTGACCTGACCCCTTCCCTATGTGTATGAGGCCATGGCTCGGACTAGCTGGGCTAGCCCACTTACTCATTTTTTTTATGCAAATTATATATATGCAATGCAGTTTTTATTATTTTTGTACTATTTTGAAATTCCAAAAATTTGTAAAAATTATTTAACTCCTTTTCTTATTATTTCTACAATTATTTTCCAAAATTGATATATTTTCCCTATTTATTTTATTTTTTTGAATATTTTTCCTATTTTTGCTAAATTAGAAGAAAAATTGTAAAAAATGAAAAAATTGAAAATTGACCATTATTGATTATTAGGGTAAAAAATGGGGTGTTTACACTTATAAACCAAATCCACAAATAGTGACGTGACCAAGATTGAATATCCAAGTATGATAAGCTATGATACCAAAAGATCACATGCCTTAAATTAAATTAAAGCATATGCAATCAAACAATACAAACAACTCCTAATCAAATCCGAATCAACCTTTAATTATGGCATGAACCCTAATCCCTTTTGTAATCCGATTTGTTTATCAATGAAGCTCAACACCAAATGAGGATGTGCTCAATGGGATTAATCACACAACATAAGATCAAATGAAATTCCAATTACCAATCAACACAAAAATGGGCGTGAACTTCTTACAACAAATAAGTGTATTCTCTCCTCCTCTAAACTCTACTTAAGCAAGTATTTATATTATCTCCCTTTAGGGTTAAGATGACGAAAACATTACAACTATGCCAATAAAGGGTGGCCGGTCCTAAAACATAAAATACAACCAAATAAAATGTCCCAAATGCTTACAAAATAAATGGTTCAAGGAAAATAACAAATAAAAATAGTCTTTAACATGCCGATTCTTCAAATCAATTCGTCGATCCAACTTATCTTCGGTTTAGGTTGATCTTTGGATAACCCACAAGCTGAGTCTTAGTGAGTTTGTCCATTGCCCTGTAAAGCCTAATAAGTATGCCTGTTGGAATGCACAATACAAGAGTAATAGAAAAGAGGTTAGTATATAAAAATTTCTAAGGTCGAGTTATTCAAAAAGGACCCTCATCACCAAGATTTGAAATCCTTTGGTTTTTTCCCAAATGGATGTCTTATAGAATTTTGATTCCTATCATCTCCTCGGGCCTAAAAAAGATTTGTCCTCAAGTTTGACAGATCAAATGCAATAGAAACTCTATATCCTCCTAGCAAACCATCTGAAGAAGTATCACTATAGAATCTCAATATATGAAAATACCATAGGGGGTGATTGCTTTCTCTCCTCTATTTCTAGGATGTATTTCATCTACAACACATATAATGATCCATTATCTACTAAGGTCTCCCCTTTCTTAACCCCGTTTCACTGATATTGTTGCCTCTTTTTCTGATTCACTTGTATGTTGCTGACCCTTATGGCCCTCTAATGGTTGGCTTAACTACTCATGGCCCTCTAAAACCTCTGAAGGTGGACATAACTGTCTTTGAATAGTCTAGCCCTTTGCTGATGAGCTCATCTAACTTTGACCCTCAGAATTGATGAGAAATTTTCTAGCACCACCTATACCTTTAGAACTGGATTTGGCTAATGGTCCAAATCACTTATATTTTTTACTTTATGTCCTATATTCTAATAACTATTTGAGAAATAATCTTATAGGTACAATAATAATTCTCCATGGGATGCCAATATGTCCTACACTAGTTGGTGGACACGGGACATTTTCAGATTTACAATCAAAGATCCTCTGCGATTGTTTCCATTCCGAAGCATTGGCTCATGAAGACTTATGATATTTTTGTACTTTGTAATTGTTCTATGGACTATTTTATGTTTTATTTTTTCTTTTGGGACACTTTCATTTTATTGTAATTTCCATTTAGGACCGGCCACCTTAAAAGTGGCAAGCCTATAATTTTTGACCATTTTCTAACCCTAGGAATTGTAAGTATAAATACTTGCTTATAGTAGGGTTTGAGGAGGCCAAAATTTGCAGAATTGAGATACAATTTGCGTGAGGATTAGGGCTCCTAATTGTCATCAGACTCTTATCAATTTCTATCCCAAGAGTTGAGATTGTGGTGAGTGCAACACTTTGAAATTGTGAGTAATATCAATTTCATTTTATTGTGATTTCTTTTCTTCTCTAGTGTGTAATATCTAGGGGTGAATTGAGATAGTTCTTGGTCAGATTTTTTATTGCATTTGTGATCAATTATCTTGTTATAAGATTGAATGTTTTAGTACTTGATATCATCATCAAATTTGGAATCAATTGTGATGTGAATTGTGCTTGTTGGGAGAGGATATAACCACGGTTTTGGTTCTTTTCTTCTTCATATATTTCACGTAGAATTCACTTATAATTGTTGTTATTTAGTGAAGTTTATCATTATTGGATTGTGATTGCATCATTGGACCTTTGGATTTCATCAAAATTCCAATAGGGTTCACGCAATTTCTTATGTCCAATTGAACCGGTTATGTTTGAGATTTGAAGTGTTCCTTTGGTTTATTTGATTGTGCTTGGGCTTGGTTTTGAGCACATTAAGAATCCTCTAAAGGTTTGCTCAACTGCTCATGAACCTCTAGAACATCTGAAGGTGAACATAAATGCCTTTGAATAGTTTGGTCCTCTAGTGGTTGGCTTATCTGACCATGACCCTCAAGATCCTCTGATGGTTGGCACATTTGTATATGAAAAATGTTGTCCTCTGTATGTTAGCTCATGTAACTAGGAGCTTCAGGAACCTCTGAAGGTTAGCATGTCTGCTTCTGCATAATGTGGTCCTCTGAAGGTTAGTTCATGTGGTTATGATTCTCAAGAATCTCTGATGGACTACGAATCTATTGCTGAACCTTTTGGACCTTTGAAGGTGACATCAGATTCAGAATGATTTGTTTACCCTCTTGTTGAAATATATATGTATTCCTAAAGCCATCATGTAAGACCCTCCTATTATATAACTATGGCCTGCTGAGCAATATATGGGATGTATACATAGGAATAATATCACATTTAAGCTCATCACAGTACTTATCCCCTATACTGAAGGATACCCTAGCCCTTTGGGTCACATAAAGACTCTCCTGATCATTTAACCAATGTAATGTGTAGGTTTTAGGATGCGGGGTAGTTATAAGTTTCAATTTCGATACTAATGATGCAGCTATAACATTAGTACAACTACTACCATCAACAATAATTACACACATCCTTATACCCTACAAGAAGTACAGAACAAATTTTCTCTTTGTCCATCATTAATGGTTGGAGAGAAAGTCAATACTGGATGTACCAAAGTAGTAGAAGTATGCACATCATTTGACATAGTTATTAACTAACCTCAACAAGTTAACAACATACTTCACTAGAAGCACCACAACAACACACCTTTACACACCAATACAAGAAATGCTTATTGCCACTTCAAATTAAATAAATGAAGTACACATAACCACTTCCAAGTAGTTAAGAATTAAATTCAATCAACAAGTGTTTAAGTAATGAGTTCAATTACTTTTACACTTTAATATTTGTTTTTGAATTCAAATTCCACTACTCAAACCTTCCTTTCTTTCCTTGGTTTTACACTATAATAAATCACAATGTGCAGCACCTCAACACACACAAATGCACAACTTTATACTGCCATACACACTTCCCTTACTCACGGTCACCACCACTTACGCCACTTGCAATACTTCTTTATACAACACACACAACACCACGCCAAATGTACACACACTCTTCACTAACTTTACAAAACACAACACCACACACTTACACCTTCAAGTGACGGTGCGCTTTTCCACTTCCACACAAGTTAACAAACCACAATTTTCAACAATCAAGGCAGCTCAAATTCAAATTCAAATTGAGTTCAATAATTGCTCTATTCCACAAATGGTAAGGAGCCACTTTCAAATTCAAATGAACACACAATTACTCAATCACTTAATGTGTGTTTTGAAATTCAAATTGCTTCCTTAACTCACACCTCAATTATGAAAATTCAAGTTTGAAAATCACAAATGTTACTCCTCAATTTCAAAAAACAACACACAACAATTCACTCTTCTCTTTTTACCACAAATATTATGTTTCCAATTCCACAACAAACACTAGGAAATACACTTCTTATTTTTCTTTCAAAGATCATTGCAACAATAAGATGATAAGGGGATCACAATTGCTCCACGTCTACAATAACACAATGAAATACTCAACTCCACTTCACAATTCGAATCAAGGTGCTAACTCAACAATCCCTAATTTCCGAATTCAAAATCAATTAACCCCTTCTCACAACCACAAGCTCTAATACCAAAAGATGATGTGCTTAAAACCAAGTATAAGTACACAAAACCAAATTGAAAGACCAATTACACAATGTCAATCAAACTAGTCCTCCAATTGCGTGAACCCCTACTACTTATAAACTAAATCCACAAATAGTGACATGACCAAGATTAAATATCCAGGTATGATAAGCTATGATACCAAAAGATGATATGCCTTAAATTGAATTAAAGCATATGCAATCAAACAATACAAACAACTCCTAATCAAATCTGGATTAACCTTCAATTATGGCGTGAACCCTACACCCTTTTGTAATCTGATTTGTTTATCAATTAATCTCAACACCAAATGAGGATGTGCTCAATGGGATTAAGCACACAACATAAGATCAAATGAAATTCCAATTACCAATCAACACAAAAATGGGCATGAACTTCTTACAACAAAAGAACTTCCATGCAAATGAAGAAAAGCAATCAATAAGACAATGTATAGGATACAATTCCACTAAATTGAAAACAATATAAGGATGGAAATTGAACCTACAATTGATGTGAATTATGAACCAAGAACCAATCCTAATCAACACTAGATATTACACACTAGTTATGAAAAGGAAAAATCAACTTAGTAATTGATATTACTCACAATTCCTTAGGTTGCAACTCACCACAATTCCAAGGATGAAATTGATAAGAGTCTTTATGAAAATTTAGGATGAATCTTAATTGCTTGCGAAATTTGCAACAAATAAGTGTATTCTCTCCTCCTCTAAACCCTACTTAAGCAAGTATTTATACTTGCTCCCTTTAGGGTTAAGATGACTAAAAAATTACAACCATGTCACTAAAGGGTGGCCAATCCTAAAACACAAAATACAACCAAATAAAATGTCCCAAATGCTTACAAAATAAATGGTTTAAGGAAAATAACAAATAAAAATAGTCTTCAACATGCCAATTCTTCAAATCAATTCATTAGTCCAACTCATCTTCAGTTTAGGTCGGTCCATGGATAACCCACAAGCTGAGTCTTAGTGAGTTTGCCCATCGCCCTATAAAGCCTGATAAGTGTGCTTGTTGGAATACACAATACAAGAGTAATAGAAAAGAGGTTAGTATATAAAAAATTCCGGGGTCGACTAGTTCAAAAAGGAGCCTCATCGCCAAGATTTAAAATCCTTTGGTTCTTGCCTTAATGATAGGTCTTATAGAATTTTGATTCCTATTATTGGTGGGTTCTAATATATCCTACAGCCAGTGAACACATAGTTAGTGTTCCATGAAATCGACCTGCCTAGTTGGATTGATGTTGATTAGATGGTCCAACATGCAGTATATTTAAACATGTGGGAATAGCTGGTCAGTTGAGTCGTTCATATGGATAGCCCTCACGGTGTGCATGATAGTTACCTGCAATGGTATGGATTGATCAGCAGGCAATACATTAGACGCACGGGGGTTGTTCTTTGATTTTTGGTTAAGTATGATTTACATCAACACTCTATAATGTCTAAATAATTGCACGATTGTATCAACCTTAATTTATGTTTTGTTCATACTTGTAGGGTGACACCTTACGACAAATTTACTTATCGTCAGATATAGACACAACTGTGAGAATAGTTGCTTAGGATCTTCAGTTCATACTTCACCATGGAAGGTAATTCTATACCCATAACCACAACAGCATAACACCTAGGAGGAGGCACAATCAATTCTTACAGGGGGACGACAATGACCTCTAAACCAAGGTGAGCTATAGGAAAATCTACGATGGGACCAATAGATACCTATTGATTCTAATGTGATGTATTCTAGCTCAAGGCCGATTTTCAACCAATATAAGACACCACATTAGCATTCTGTAAGTGGTCTTGTCCTAACACTATCCACTCCATAGAAGAAATGCTCTAGAAAACAACCTATGTACCAAGGTGAATCATCAAGTCAACCTACAAAGTGGAGTCCCATGCCTCGACAATCATTAGACAATACTCCTCAACAGCATCCAACATAGGAGTCTAAAGCTTCGCCAACTCCACATTCAAGGCCAACCAATGCCTTTGCTCGACTAGTTAGACAATTTACTAAGGGAAGAAGATAAGAGGGGATAAGGATAGGAATTGCCATTTTTTTTTCATTTCATATGTATATGTTCGATTGAAATGATTACGTTGATGTATTTTCACACGTAATGTGTACATATACCAATTTACAACTTCAAATTTTTCAAAACAAATTAACAAATATCTAAAGAAATTAACATTTAATATAACTTGTTAATAAATTACAAAGTTACAAATATATATACAAAATATCAAGCATCCCCCTTCTGCTGTGCCAAAACAAACTATATGAAGTGGTTGAGGATTCACTTAACCTACAAAAGGGAAAAAGATAATGTTAGCATCACAAATGCAATGTCGAACTTAATGAAATATGTATTAGTATCCATCAATTATCATTATTGCACTGACATAGGCATGTTATTCTATTATGCCCCTCCGCTTCGCAAAGTCCACATGTGATTTGATCTAAATGCTCCCTAATGTCCATCTCCATGTGGTATCTTTTCCACCATAGCTTTCCCTTCTTCAATGCGAGGTCTCCCTTTGGGCAGAGTGACGAGAAGTGTATTGGCTCCCGATCCAAGTCGTCCCCTATAGGCATGAAGTGCATCTTATATGTTTGCTCCTGATGTGTCCATCTATACCAATCAGTTATAAAGTGCATCATATCAAGCTAAGCGAGCTAGCTACTACATATGCATGGGAGCATGAAATTCTGTATATTTGTCACTTCTGGCAACTGCATGTGTTGTGGGCAAAGTCAATAACATGTGTTCGGCCCCCTCCCCTTAACCCACTAGCGATGCGATGACTACCAATAAGGACTTCAAAAACTCTATCATGTCTACTATAGTCGATTACCCTATGGTTGCTAGCTCGTAAACTCCATCAGTTGATTTTTTGGGTTACATATTTGGTGAAAATTTTACCCTTCGCCATATTCTTTAATGCCTTTGTATGCTTCTGGACGAAGTAACCTACGCAGTTGTAGAACATTTTCTTCACCAAAGCCATCACAAGTAACCCTCATGAGCCCCCTTCAACACAAAATTGTAGCTTTCAATAACGTTGAAGGTCATATACTTAAACCGATAGCAACCGTCATGAGCTAGCATCCACATATCCAATGACATATCCTTAAACTAGTCCAATGCATCCAACTTAATAATCCCTACCTATTCCATCACATAATTCAACTTACAACATTATGCTTACAACTTGGCGTATGTGACTAACCTCTTGCACTAGGTGTTTTTATGTGCCAAGTTAAAGTTGCTCGCAATGTGTTGGAGACAGGACCACCACATCGCAAATGGAGACCACCATCCATTCACTTCTTCTTGGACTACTGATCTGATGCCCACGTGTCTATCTAATATGAGGCAAATGGTTTCACAACCTTTACAGTCATTGATAGCATATTCCTTCAATTTCCATAAAAACCAACCTCATGTATCAATTGTCTCCTGATCAACCAAAGCGAATGCCAATAGAAGTATATGGTTGTTGCTATCAATGCCATAAGAAACTAGCAACTTGTGAGTATACTTCCCATACAAAAAAATGGCATCAATGGTAACAACTAGTATAAGGAATCTCTATGTTGCAATGCACAACCTAAATGCCTAGAATACCCACTTCAAAGTAGAAATACCAGGGATACTCGATCTACTCTACCCCCAAACTATTTGTGTTCCGAGATTTGTATTTTCTATTGCATTGAGAACTTTAGGTAGTTCATCATAAATCTTCTCCCAATTCTCATACATGTACTTGATAGCCTATTTCTTTCCCTCCCAAACCTATCTCCTACTGATCCTATAGCCAAATTCCTATTTGATAATAGAAGTTAGCTCAACCACCTTCATATTAGGATTGTCCTTGAGAAGATTTATAAATTGGCTAGCAAGGAGATTGCAATCCAACTATAGGTGATCTTGACTAATCAGTAGGTTGTTGCATGTATGTGGACCCTCAAATCTTATCACCATGAACATGCCCTTTAACTTCTTCTTTTAGGCTCGAAGCCTCTATTTACAATTATCATCCCTTCTCAAACAATAAACAGACCATAACAGTGGACTAGACTCTACAATAATGAAGTTGCAATGGTTCTTCATATGGTAAGACTCCACTTCTCGAATGACATCTGCATTTGTTCTGAATCTCATGCTTCTATAGAAATCTCCACTACTGCTTAAACCACTGCAAATATTAGTTTTCTCTTGCTTGAAATAAATGTAACCACTATCACCCTTAAAATTGTAATACGCAATAGGATCTTTAACTACCATAGTTGGTGGTTCAGCTTTCTCCGATCAATATATTGGCTGTCTTGAGTAGGTATGTACGGTTGGAGAGTCTTCTTCACGGTTGGAGCATCTTCTTCAGGTACTTCATCTTCCTTGTTCTCACTTTCCTTATTTTCCTCATTATCACTACTCTCCTCCTCAACACCCATTCCACCATCGGTGTTAGTTGCAACCTCCGCTCCTACACAAATCATGTACGAATCACATGTATCTAGTCGTTGTAATATCAAAGTAACTACTCTATCTATTTCATCCTCATCATTCACCTCAATCGGGGCTAAAATTGAGGGTTGAAATGCCGATGGCTCTAGCTGCATTTATGTAATGTTATGTGATGAATGTGGCTGATTACTTGTATTGAATGTTTGCCTTACTAAGGAGCCCCCTAAATTGTCAGAAATTCTGATGTACAATTGTTGTATGCTACAATCTCCATATGTAGTTTTGGAAGTTTCTTTTTTTTTTTCTTTTCTTTTTTGTAATTATCAATGTATTTCCATAATTTTTTTTGCCAAGTCAAATAAAATCATGTTATAATATATAGTTTTGGAAGCTTTTACCTTTTTCTGTATTTCAACTTTTAATGGTATCATTAATTTATTTCCACAATGTTTTTCTCAAATCTAATATAATTTCAAAAGACTTGGCTTTTGTATTCTATTAGAATATATTACTTAAATTATTGATTCTACTAAAACAAATCCATTGATAAAAAAATATTCTTGTAGTTGCTATAGACTTAACAACATATATATAGCTTACAAATTTTGCAATATTTGATTTTTTTATTATAAATTCATAAATATTAATTTTAGTTTATTTTAATTACTTAGAAGATATATTAAAAAAGGTATAACCAATATCTCATTGGAATGTTTTTGGATAATACATAAAAAATTTAAATTACATTTACATTTATTGTTTTGTTGAAAAAAAAATACTGTCACAATTCGAACTTATTGTTTCATCAAATTGTATTGTTTTTATTTTTATTTTTATCTATGCATTGAGTTGGATTTTAGCAAGTTTTACCTAAATAAGTAACATAGTATAGTATAAACTAAAAAAAAAAAACAAATAAAAAAAAACATGATATTATAGCACCTCAAATAATCACTAAGTATATCGTTGACTTGTCTTATATAGAGCCAATAAGAAAATCAAAGTTTTTTAAAAATCAATTATCACGATAATACAATTAGTTGCGAATGAAGTATCTTGATGAAAATTTTATGTTTACTTAATATGTTATAAATTTTCATATATAGTATTCTATTTGGCTATTATAATATTTTATAAAATTATAATAATTACAAGAATATAGAAATATTATATTTATCATCTTACATATGGAAAGAATAGAATTGCGATTCCACCCCTTCAAAACTAATACAAAAATCCTACTTTATGTTAAAATAAAAAATTCGCTAGGGAATCACAATTTTTGGCTTTTAAAATCACTTTCAAACATAGGAAATGCTAAAATGGAATGGAATCTTGATTTCTCACTTGTCCATTCATGCATAAACACATAATAACAACATTGTAAAAAAATATAACAAATGGAACTTAAGGAAATTTGATAATGATACCATAAAAAAATATAATAGCTAAAAGTGTAAAATATGAAAAGTTAAAGTCTTTTGAAATTATATATAATAATAGAGATAATAGTTCATAAAGCGAGATTGATTTGATTTATGAAGAATAGATATAATAGAGGGAAGAAACTTTAACTTTGTTATCACCTTAATGCGATAGAACATGTCTAAAAAGAAGGAAAAAAATATTTTATTGTAGAAGTACTACTTGGATTCCTTGATCCTTTTAGATCACTTAATAAGAAGAAAATTAATGGCCTATTTATTTAGAAGTAATAGGGGAGAAATAGAATAACTATTCCTTCTCAACTGTCTATTACCTTATTTACTTGGAAAATCGAGGAGGGAATTTTAATTCTTGGGCTTTTCTATTCCCATTTCATTGGGAATAGGTATTACTTAAGAAGAGGTGGAATTTTTTTTTTCTCTACCATGGGAAAAATAGTTTAAACATTATGTCCATTATACTCTTATTAATACTGGAATTAATGATTAAATGGGGGTGTATTGGTAATTTTATTTGTATTTCTAACTTAATACTGAGTTAGAGTAAATATTGTAATAAGTATTCCCCATAATAAAAAATTACATGAAGAAAACATTATAATAAAAATTCATAACCTATTCTCAGTAATAATTATTCCAAAGCATAACTTTTCTATTCCCTATCTATTCCATTCCTGAAAGTAAATGGGTCACAAAAGCAATCTTATTTAAAATAGCAACTCCATATGTGGGCATGCAAGTAGTAAAAGTATTGTTAATTATAAAGCAAAACTAGTAATACCTGGTTATTTTATGTACAATCAAAGAAAGGTATAAGACAAAATTTATACTTTTAAAAAAGGAAATAATTAATGAATTACTTTCAATTTTATGGCTATACTACACAAAAGAATACTTTTCTCTATGTAGTTCTTCTCTCTTCTTCTCGACATCCATTCCTCCCATCAAAAGATCATGATTTAGTAGATACCTAGATGAAGGAGTGGATGTAGAGACATGAGGATGTTATGACTTGAAATTGGAAATGCAAAGTTGAGCATTCTATGACTTATGATGATTGTGGTATTTTCTTTGTTTCTTCTTTTAGTAAATCAACTCTCACTCTCACTCTCACTCTCACTCTCTTTTTCTCATACCAATGTATATATAATAATAATAAAGGGAGAAACCCTACCTACTTTTTAGGGGTTCTAAAATTTCAAGTAAATTATTCCACAACTTTTGTCAAGTAAAACATATAAAAGGTCAAATGGTGGATCTTTTTTATGTAAAAAAAGATTTATTGTTATCTTTTTTTTTTCTCTATCTAAATCTTCTCTTTACCTATTTAATTTTTATGTAATCATTACTAGATGCACTAATTTCACCTAAATAAATAACATAGTCAAATATAAATTTAAACACTAATCAAACATAGAAAAACAAAATATGATATTATTGCACCTCAAATAATTATTAAGTACAACGCTGTCATATGTTATATAGAGCTAAGAAAAAAAATCAAAGTTTTTAGAAAATCACTTATCTTGATAATACAATTAGTTGCTAATGAAATATCTTGATGAAAGTTTATATCTTTTTAAATTTTCATAAATAGTAATCTGTTTTGCTATATTAATGTTTTATGCAATTATGATAATTAAATGAATATAGAAATATTATATTTATCATCTTATGTAAAGGAAGAATAGAATTATGATTTTACCCCTTCAAAATAGTAGGAAAATCCTACTTCAAGCTAAAATATAAAATTCCCTAAAGAATGACAATTTTGCCTTTTAAAATCACTTTCAAACATAGGAAATGCTAAAATGGAATGGAATATTGATTTTCGCCTAAATCAATTCACATACAAATGCATAATGAGAATGTTGTAAACAAATCTAACAGATGAAATTTAAGGAAATTTGAAAATTATACCATAAATAAATATAACGATTAAAAACATAGAATATGAATTGTTAAAGGCTTTTGAAATTATATATGATGATAGATCATAAAGCAAGATTGATTTGCTTTGTAAAGGAGAATAGCATAAATATAGCAGGAGGAAGAAACATGTAGAGGGTTAGATTCAATTCATGAGCTTTTAGCCCATTACTTTAATGGATTTGACTCTTTGGGCCGATGTGACATGGCTTAGAGAGTGAAATCCATGTTTTAGGCCTAGAGAGCATGGTAGGCTTAGGTTAGGGTCCGTTAGAACGGTTGATCCAATGCAGCCTTTTTCAATAAGGCTCACACACACCTAATAACACTTAAGTCATGCAGGCAATCCAGGAGAACAATAGAAAGATAGACCTCTTCATTACTATGATGACTTAGTTCATGCTTACTATAGCCACTGTTGTTAATGCACATCTGGGTATGGTCATGCCAAATCCTATACCTGCTGCATTGTGGCGTACTCCTCAAGCACCTCAGCAAATTAATCTTCCTGTTGTCGAATAAATTTCAACTGAAGAGCAAGCTCCAACCTAAGAACCTATGCCTACACAACACTCAGTCGCTGTGGTGAGGGAGGCAAGGATTCAAATTGGGGGCCCTTCATCTTCGCATAGTACCCTATGCATTACTATTGCAAAACATGTGAATTACCCTAACCATATCTTTATCACACCATTAGAACTTGAAGCCTCTATTCTAGGAGGTTCATTTGTCACTATAGAAGATTTGGATGCATATTTGACAAAGATACAAATGAAGTCCACCATAAAGGTTTTAGAACTCAAACTCCCTTATCATTAGCATATCGCTGCGAAGCTTTACCCAAAGGATTATGTAAGTCCTAAGTTTGTGCTCTTTAATGGCAAGAAGGGACGTGCCAAGGAGCATTTTTTGAAGTTTATTGAGAAATTAGAAGTTTATAAATTAGACAATGACTTGAAACTTAAGGAATTCTCCAAGTCTCTCACAGAGAAGGCATATACACGGTATGTTAATCTTCCTCTAGGGTCAGTAGACTCATGGGGGAACATGTATAAGATGCTCCTAGAAAAAATTTTCTCAATTGAAGAAAGGGTGACCCTTATTGACATGGGAAGAATTCGTCAAAAGTTAAAAGAAGACCTCATAGATTAGATTGGGAGGTTTAGATAGTGCTCTCTTAATATTCATGACATTTGTGATGAGAGGAAGTTGGTAAAGATTTGCATATGGGGGATGTTTATTGAGTATGCCACTCATCTAGAGAGTTTGCCTTTACATTCGATCATTGCATTAGTTGAAAATACATGACAAACCAATAACTCAATTGTGAGACAAAGGGGAAAACATACAAGGTTTAATAAATGAGGGCTATCCATGAATTCCATTTAAGGCAAAGATTCTAAGGTAAGAAAGTAGCCTAGAATGGAGAAGTTCAAGTTTAAGAATTTAACGTACTTGTGCCTAATGGGTAAGGTGCATGCAATGCTCGATATATGGCTGCAAGATGGAAATATCAAGCTCCTGAGAGTTAGGCACCTCCTTACTCTTGAAGAGAAGGGTGATCCCAACTATTGCAAGTTTCATAGAACGATTAGTCATTCTACTAAAAATTTCTAGACATTAAAGAAGATATTCGATGAAAGAGTGTAGAGTGGGGAGCTTATTATTGAAGACAACAACATCCACAATAATCCCTTTTTAACTCATAACAATTAATGTAGGGTAGTGAATGCCATCACTCATGACCCTACTACTATGGAAACAAATGATGGGCCACCTATCGAGGTAGGTAAGGGAAAAGGAAAGTGAGTTTAAGTCAAGGAAGATGAGAGTCCTCCTATTATTGCTGTGCTTATGAAAACATCAAGTTTTAAAAATTTCTTCAACCTTCTCAGGTTTAATGAGAAGGCTAGGCTTGTAGTAGCTACTACATTCACATAGATCTTAGAAGGTCAATATGCAAAGTGTAGTGTAGTGCAACCAATGAAAAGGATAATGCATAAGCAAGATAATGTAATTTATTCACTGATGCTAACATATGTGTCAAGGGTTTGAATCATAATCGTCCTCTATATGTTGAAGGTACACTTAATGACTACTCAGTAAACAGAACATTTATTGATGCTAGTTCTTCCTTGAATATCATGCTAATGTCTACATTCTAAGCAATTGGAATTGATATTTGACAACTTGTGAAGCAACCTATTATGGTGAACAGTTTTTATGAGTCTTCTATATAGACAATAAGATGTCTTAAAGTAGACTTTAAGGTTGAGCCTATTCTCAGCTTTGCATGGTTTCATGTGATCGATGCACTTATATCCTATCATCTCTTTGTAGGAAGAACATGGCTGCATGATTGTAATGTGATACCATCAACATGGCATCAATGTATGAAAGGTTACTGGAATAAGAAAAATATCTTTATTCTTGCTACAAAGAATCTGTTTATGCTTAATGAATTCAACTTCCCTGAAGTAGCTTTCTTTGATGATCACATAAGCGAAGGTGATGTGTACATAGTGGAGCCCCTTGAAACATTGCTACCCAAAAGGGAAGAAATTCATATTCAAGAACCTAAGAAAAGAAAGATGCACATTTTTCATGGAGGTGCAAAGAAACGCAAGAGAACTAATAGCATAGCGAAACTGCAAAACTCTATGCAGGTTTGATGATATAAGGATTGTTTATAGTGAAATGCATCTTTGTTACTTTTCTCTCATTCCTTTGTCAAGTGCAAACAAAGCGATAGGTGCTTCATGTCAATGAAAGAATTTTCTCACCCTAGTGAGGGTTTATTTCACAAGGATATAGTAACATGATTTTTTACTGGGTTTTCATGGCTATTATTGTTGTAGAGAAAGAGATGGTCTCCTTGGCGCACATAGCAATTTTCATAAAATACTTGGCATCTAAGGGGGCCAATTAAATTTCCTGATTTATTTAAAAATAATAATAATATAGACATTGTTACGGACTAGTACGAGCTTTAGCTCCCAAGTGTATGATGATAAGTCTAGCTTGTATGTTACAAACTAGTAAGAGTGTTATCTCCCAGGCATACGACAAGTCATGGTAGCCAAGTAAGAATGTAGTCTCCTTCAGTGCCCAAGAAAAAGAAAAAATTCATGAACTCTAAAAGCAAGGCTCAATCTCGAGTAATATCTTGGTTTAGTTATGTTAAGCAATCAAGTAGTGGGATATACCTCCTTGACTAACGAAAGAGAATTTTAGATCATAGGAAATGAATGTTACATCGTTGCTGTCGAGTCTAATTTTTGAATTCCCATTCCTAATCCGATCTAAACTAGATCCTATGCTCATCTAATCTAGATCCTCGACTTGAGTTAGGAATTTCGTTTAATTTTTGGAGTCGCCACCCAACTGTTTGTTGGGAAAATTGAATTAAGACTAAAGGAGCGGATTAGTCTTAATTTGGACTACTAGTCGTCGTTATTTTCTCTTCTTGTTTTTGTGAGAAGAGAAAAAGGAAAAACCAGAGTTTCTAAGTTCGGGGGCTAACCTATTAAAAACTTTACGGTTACCACCTAATCTCCTAAAACTGTTCATCTTTAGAAATGTGTTTCATGGTGTTTCTGTTACTTTTTGTTATGTTTTGGAATTATTTTGAGAAAATGATTTTTCATACATTTTAGGGGTTGACCCGAATGGGTGCCTACGTACCTGCTACTCAGGATCAAACAAGCCGTAGTTCGCTTTTTTGAAAACCTTTAAGTGTGTTGGTGAATTTTAATTTATGAAACCTCTTTTAGTTTTATGTTTTTATCATTTTTGGGATTTTTTTTTTCTAAAAATTTCTAAGCCTAAGCTTTAATCTGATTTTGAAAATGATTTTTAGGAAAAAACATCAATTTTGGATTTATTTGAAGAAAAGGATTTTTCTAAGTCCTAAAACTCATTTTTTATGATTCTTTTATAATTTTTGAATTTTTTATGATTTTCATGATTTTTATGATTTTTCTGTTATTTTTGTGATTTCTGAGAATTTTGTGGATTTTTGTGATTTTTTGGGAATTTTTGTTGATTTTCGTGATTTTTTGGAATTTTTGTGATTTTTGGGAATTTTTTGGTTTATTGTCTATCCTATTTTGACATCTAAAATTTTATTACTATTTTCCTAATGTTTTTTATTATTTTTTATTTTTTATTTATCTATTTATTATATTTTTTTTCTACATTATTAAATTCTAGAAAAATCTAATTTCTACATTTTTCTATTTATTAAAAATAAAACATAAACAAATAACTACATAACAAATAATTAATTAATTCAAAATAAATAAATAAACAAAATTAATTAAATAAAATTAAAAAAAAAACCAGAAAATCCGACTTACCTGGATCCGGGTCGAGTCGTCGGGTCGAATCGGGTTGGGTCGGGTCGATCGGACACGGCGGCGGGGAAGGCTCGTTCACGGCGTTCCGGTGGCCTTTTGCAGCGGGTGAGGTGTCGAATCCTAGCTTCTCGAGGTTGCTGAATCTAAGGGTGGTGGTGGTTTGCTCCCAGAACGTCTCCTTACGGTGGCTCTAGCTCCGGTCGGTGGTTTCGGCTTCGAGCTTCTCCGGCGTACTCCGATTCGCTCCTTTCTCTCTCTTTCTCTCACTTTTTCTTCTTCTTTCAGCTTCCTCCTGCTCTCCTCTATTTATAGGCACCCCGAACTCCTCTTGGATATGCTCGAATCGGCCGATTTAGATAAACCCATATTTTTCCGTTTTTGGATTCGGTTTTATCCCGGCGATTTGATGTAAATCTCTTGTTTTTCTTTGATTTTTCTAATGGATTTGGCTTTATCTTGACTTTAATCTAGAAGATTAAAAAGAAAACGGCCGATTTCGTCTTCGTTGGACCTGCTCCGGCTCCTCCTCCGATTTTCTGGGCGAAGAAGACGATCACGCGCCATGCACGCGTTTCCTCTTGGCCAATCACATGCTGCAACGTGGCAGCTCCAGGGAAAAGAACAAAAAAAAATTTTTGCCGAGCGCCTGCGGGGGGATTCGAACTCGCGACCTTCAGCCTTCACACGGTCACACATGCACGCACGAACCAGCTGAGCTGGCCCAATTTCCCGATTTTATTTACATCGCAAATTGTACATATGCGATGTAATTTTTTTATTTTTTTGTATTTTTTGAAATTTCAAAAATTTTAAAAAATTGTTTATTATTTATTATTGCCATTTCTGAAATCATTTTTCAAAATTGAAGTGTTTTCCTATTTATTTTTATTTTTTGAACATTTTTATTATTTTATGCTAAATTAGGAAAATTGGGAAAAATTATGAAAACTTGAAAAATTGATTATTATTGAGAATTGTTGATTCCTAGGGCAAAAATGGGGTGTTTACAGCTGCCCCTCTTTGTGGTAAAGTTTGAAAAACTTAACTACAAAGACAAACAAAAGACGCCATTTTTGACCTCTTGAATTAGGTTTTCTATAGGAAAATGCCCCAAGAGCTGATAATCCTACGTTTGAAGATGTTCCTAACGATTCAAGGTAATGTTCCCTTTCCAAAAAGTGCTTTATGGGCTAACTAATTGGTGACATGACACATTTCAAGCATCGAGTTGGAATGTATGAGAAATAATGATAGGAAGCGTCTTATCAGACTTGCAACCTTGGAAAGAAAATTTATTTAGGAAGTGCCCTTATGAGCTGGCTACCTGTCGACAGAAGCGTCTTGTTAGACTAGCAACTGTTTGGGAAGGATGTTTCCGAAAAGTTCCCCAAGAGCTGACTAATCGGGAGAATCTAGGAAAGTGCCCATATTGGGCTGACTAACCTTAAAATAGATTTTAGGAAAGTGCCCATCTTGGGCTGACTAACCTGTGGTAGTGTCTCAAAAGGTGCCCTTATGAGCTAACCCTAGGAACAGGCTTTTTCGGGAAAGTGCCCATATTGGGCTGACTAACCCTTGGATTAATTTTTAGGAAAGTGCCCCAAGAGCTGACTAACCTAAACTAGAACTGTCTCAAAAGGTGCCCTTATGAGCTGACCCTGAGAACAGGCTTTTTCGGGAAAGTTCCCATATTGGGCTGACTAACCCTTGGATTGATTTTTAGGAAAGTGCCCCAAGAGCTAACTAACCTAACATAGAACTGTCTCAAAAGGTGCCCTTATGAGCTGACCCTGAGAACAGGCTTTTTCGGGAAAGCGCCCATATTGGGCTGACTAACCCTTGGATTGATTTTTAGGAAAGTGCCCCAAGAGCTGACTAACCTAAACTAGAACTGTCTCAAAAAGTGCCCTTATGAGCTGACCTTGAGAACAGGCTTTTTCGGGAAAGTGCCCATATTGGGCTGACTAACCCTTGGATTAATTTTTAGGAAAGTGCTCCAAGAGCTGACTAACCTAACATAGAACTGTCTCAAAAGGTGCCCTTATGAGCTGACCCTGAGAACAGGTTTTTTCGGGAAAGTGCCCATATTGGGCTGACTAACCCTTGGATTGATTTTTAGGAAAGTGCCCCAAGAGCTAACTAACCTAACATAGAACTGTCTCAAAAGGTGCCCTTATGAGCTGACCCTGAGAACAGGCTTTTTCGGGAAAGCGCCCATATTGGGCTGACTAACCCTTGGATTGATTTTTAGGAAAGTGCCCCAAGAGCTGACTAACCTAAACTAGAACTGTCTCAAAAGGTGCCCTTATGAGCTGACCCTGAGAACAGGTTTTTTCGGGAAAGTGCCCATATTGGGCTGACTAACCCTTGGATAGACTTTTAGGAAAGTGCCCCAAGAGCTGACTAACCTAAAGTAGAACTATCTCAAAAGGTGCCCTTTGTGGGCTATCCTTGAGAGATCTAGGGAAGTGCCCCTTTTTGGGCTGACTACCCTATTAACGGAAGACGACTCTAAGGTGCCCCCCTGTGGGCTAACCTTAAGAGATCTAGGGAAGTGCCCCTTTTTGGGCTGACTACCCTATTATGAAGGCTCGAAAGGTGCCCCTTGTGGGCTATCCTTGAGAGATCTAGGGAAGTGCCCCTTTTTGGGCTGACTACCCTATTAACGGAAGACGACTCTAAGGTGCCCCCCTGTGGGCTAACCTTAAGAGATCTAGGGAAGTGCCCCTTTTTGGGCTGACTACCCTATTATGAAGGCTCGAAAGGTGCCCCTTGTGGGCTAACCTTGAGAGATCTAGGGAAGTGCCCCTTTTTTGAGCTGACTACCCTATGACGAAAATGATGGCTCCAAAGGTGCCCCCCCTGTGGGCTAACCTTGAGAGATCTAGGGAAGTGCCCCTTTTTGGGTTGACTACCCTATTATGAAAATGAATGGCTCAAAAAGGTGCCCCCTGTGGGCTAACTTTGAGAGATCTAGGGAAGTGCCCCTTTTTGGGCTGACTACCCTATTATGAAAATGAATGGCGCAAAAGGTGCCCCCTGTGGGCTAACCTTGAGAGATCTAGGGGAAGTGCCCCTTTTTGGGCTGACTACCGTATTATGAAAATGGCTCAAAAGGTGCCCCTTGTGGGCTAACCTTGAGAGATCTAAGGAAGTGCCCCTTTTTGGGCTGACTACCCTATTAACGGAAGAATATCCTCAATGGGAATCTTATTCATTTTTTTTCAATAACAATCAAATGCAAGATGACTTAAACTTCTGAACAAGTGATAACTAAAATTTTTCTGCAAATTTTCAAAAAAAATGGTCTTTTGAAACCTAAGGATAATGTGGCAAAATATTAAAGTGTTCCTTTTTTAGTGAGCATTGCTAACGGGTAAAGAATCTGACAAGGCTCCTACAAATACAAATAGAGGGTAAGCATTCCCTACTGCTCCATAATCACTTACTCTTTTGCCTCATTTTTCTCAGAGGGTTTGGTTTAATCTTAGAAACAAAAGTGTTGTCTTAGCTTAATCAATCATCTCTTGAGGGGTTTCTTGTACTTAAGACTCATATCTTCTTCTTGGGGATATCAGTATTTAAGGCTAAACAATGCCAATGAGTAAATTTTCTCATTCCATTTATAACTGGATATCTCGTTTTTAATTGGTTTAATCTAGGAGGACTTCCTTACAATCTCTCGGTTTAGATGTCACTCTTGACTTCTATTCCAAAAATTATGGTCTTTCTTGTAAGTAATACGCTTTAATCAATCCGTTAGGACTTTTTGATACTTGTATGCAATTTAGGCTCTTTTGGTTATTGGTTTCAGAAATGTATGTTAATGGTTTATTTTGAAAGAATAGTCGTTTCAACTTGGGTTTGTAAGTCAATAAACCTTGAGAAAAAGAATAAGAATAGTATTTGCCCTAGCAATTTTTGCTCAAGATAAGTTATTTTCAATGATTTGGAGAAGTCTTCAAAAAGGGTAGTATATCTTTGAACTACTCTCGTATTTGGCCCTGGTATTTTCAAGTGTTGTTGGGCTTTTTATAGGTTTAGCTACATTCTCAGGCTTCTCTCATTTCCCTTCTTTTCCTTTTCTTTTCTTTCTATTCCTTTCAGTTTTTTTTTTTCATCATTTTTTCTTCATTCATTCTCTTTTTCTATCTCTTTTTTTTCTTCTTTTCTTTTGGGCCCAATGGTGATCATTTCGTGTGGTTCATGTGTATTTTTTTTTAGAATGTGGACTTCTCTTCATCTCAATTATCTATGGCTAAAATTTTGAATTATTGCAACTAGGACAAGCACTATTGATGTCTCTATCTTCCCAATTATTCCGTCGTGGGGTGGTTGATGGTAGGGTTAAATTTTGAAACTCTTGTTTGTCAAAGGATGATTGTGTTTAGGGTAACAAAAATGAATGCCTAACATTATTTGATTTAACGTATCAAATTCAAGATAGACCTCCTTTAAGGAATGAGTCCAAAACTTCACATTAATAACACTCAACTCTCAAGTGTTTAAGGTTTAATGTTTGGGACGTGGTTTGCCTCTTGTCATCTTAAACCTTTTAAACAAAGATACCCTTCCATTTTATCAAATTTGCCTATGTTCTTCACTTCTCATGGCGTCCCCGTGTACTGTTGTGAATTTGAACAAGCGATTTGGTCTTAAGTGCCTAAGACTCAAGTATTTGGAAGAGTCTTCTTTATACCCTCAGTGATAATTGACCATAGCTACTTTGAACGTGTGCCCCAAAAAAAAAAAAAATCTGTGTTTGGTTTATATGACTTTTGATAGAAAGGAAACTTCAAGTGCAGCTTTTAGGATTGGAGGGTGTTGGGACGTTTTACGTTTCGAGGCTAAATCAAGATATGAGGAGACCTTTTGAAGTGAATGGGGTCTTTCGTTGGTTATAGAGGTCTTTGGTTTTTAGAGCAAGTGACTATGAGCTTTAGGTTAAGCTAACCATTTAGAAGCAAATTTTAGGACCTTGAAAAGATCTCTAATTGTTAGTAACTCTTCAATTCTCTTTCACCATTTATTTTTCTTTGTTCTTATTTTTTAGTAAATATGCAAACCAGATGCTCATACGGATGCTTTTCTTTGTTATTATTTCTTAGTAAATATGCGAATCAGATGCTCACACGGATGCTAAAAATAAAGGGTTGACAACTGATTGACAATGTATTATCAAAACTTTACTTTTATTAATAATTCTGGAGTTCAAATAAAGATTACAATGATAATCTATTTCCTAGCTCTCTTTGTCTTCTGTTGCGGAGGCTCAGGTTTCCCACTGATGATAGCTTCTAGTTCTTTGACCTTAGCTTGGGATTTCTCTAATTGTGCTTCTAAAGCCTTGTTTCTTTGGTCGGATTCTTTGAAGCGTCCTTTCCAGATGTCTTTCTTATAATCCGCAGCTTCGAAATATACTTCCATCCGGGCCTTGACCTGCTCCAAGTAGATCTCTGTCTCTGGATTGATCTTATCTGGTCTTGGCTGGGTAACGTCTGGAACCCGATATGCTCTTTCCCCTGTTTGGTATAGCTGGCGGATTACAAATTCTCGGGTGGCTCGGTGTTTCCCCACTTCGCCATCTAACTCCCCGAGGTCTACATTTGGGCTTTCAATTCTGGCTTCCCAAAGTGCTTTGACCTCTGCCAGCTTGGCAAACTTCTCGGCTACCAACATGTTCGGATCTTGATACTCAAAGGTGATTGTTTCGAGTGAGGGCCGATAAACTATGTCTTGGACGGTACCGAATTGGTGGACTACGGAGTTGGGGTGATATCCGATGCATCCGTTGATCTCGATTAATGGCACTGCTTGGAAATTACTGCAGGTTAAGATGATTTTATCGCAGCAACTCCACCTGGCTGTCCATAGAATATCTTCAGCGCTAAGGCTTCTAAGCAGATCTACCCAACTGTGGCTGGTAATGTCGTCGGGTAACTTCACCTTTTCTATACAGGAATCCACAAGATCCACCTGTTGGGCTAGGGTTTTCCTGACCATGTTTAGCCCGAAGCACTTGAGGTGGCTTATGAACCATATTAGTAGAAGATTGAGGCTTGAGCGCAGGATGCCATGACCCTTTTTCTTAAGGAAATTCAAATTCCGGATCTGTTCAGCCAATAGAGCCGGGATGTAAGATCTTCCCTCCAGGAATTGGGCCACCAGCTCTGCAACCCGGTAGTGAATATAGAAAGTTCCGGTGGGGAACAAAATGGTGGCGAAGGCCGTTAAGATGAAGGCGTTCACCCTTCTCTGTCTGTAAGTCTTAGGGTCTCCACACAAGATGTCCTTTCTATCCCCATTATCTTCTCGGGCAATAAACCAGGCTTCTAGGTCATCCATCCGTATGCAATATCCATTACAGTCTTGCCAGGGCTTTATTGACTGCTGTCTTCCGGATGCCTAGTAATCTGCTGAAGGTATCGGCGGGCCCGGCCTCTAGGTCTGAAATGTAGATCTGATCGGTTAGTGCCGGTGCCTGTAGCAGCTGAGTGTATTCCTCCAGGGTAGGGGTAATCTCATGTGGCCCGATAAAGAAGGCGGCGGGCTCATTCTCCCACAACTGGAGCATGGCCCGGACCATAGGTAAATTCGCCTCTGTCTTAGTCAGTGAGAGGATGGGGCCGGTCTTTTGCTGGATGAAGGCCTGCTCCTCTGGGTTGTACAAGGTGAACCAGTGGTCCAGTACCAATTTTGGGTCCAAAGGTTTGTACACCCGAATCTCTTTGCGGAGGAGGCGGTTGACTGCACTGCTAGCCATCTATTACAATAGGAAACAACCTAGTTACAACAAGAACTATGAAAATGTTACAGGGAAATAGTCCTGAACTCCAAGGACAAAATAACAAACCATTACATTGTCATCCAATTGTCAACCCTTCTTACGATGTCATGTATGCAAGTAGGTGGGTTCTAACTGGTTCCCAAGCTCTATGGCCTCCCGCATTCTCAAAGAAATGGATCTCAGGCCATATCGAAGAATAGGGTGGGGTAGCCTAATCGGTCCCGAACGGTGAATCAACTCACTTCGCCCGAAACCTACACAATGGCTCCCCGACTTATGTTGCTAGGACGGTCCGGGTTCGACCGCATCTACTCACACAAGCATATGTATGTATGCAAGAAACCCCCACAATAAAGAAAATACAAAATCTAACTAAACCCTGAAAAGTTAGCAACAGAATAATAATTAAAAAACACAGTTCTTTAAGATAAAGATTTGAAGAGATTCAGGTGGCTAGCCTGCTGGTATCAAAAAGTCCCCAGTGGAGTCGCCATCCTGTCGAGTCTAATTTTTGAATTCCCATTCCTAATCCGATCTAAACTAGACCCTATGCTCATCTAATCTAGATCCTCGACTTGAGTTAGGAATTTCGTTTAATTTTTGGAGTCGCCACCCAACTGTTTGTTGGGAAAATTGAATTAAGACTAAAGGAGCGGATTAGTCTTAATTTGGACTACTAGTCGTCGTTATTTTCTCTTCTTGTTTTTGTGAGAAGAGAAAAAGGAAAAACCAGAGTTTCTAAGTTCGGGGGCTAACCTATTAAAACCTTTATGGTTACCACCTAATCTCCTAAAACTGTTCATCTTTAGAAATGTGTTTCATGGTGTTTCTGTTACTTTTTATTATGTTTTGGAATTATTTTGAGAAAATGATTTTTCATACATTTTAGGGGTTGACCCGAATGGGTGCCTACATACCTGCTACTCAGGATCAAATAAGCCGTAGTTCGCTTTTTTGAAAACCTTTAAGTGTGTTGGTGAATTTTAATTTATGAAACCTCTTTTAGTTTTATGTTTTTATCATTTTAGGGATTTTTTTTTTCTAAAAATTTCTAAGCCTAAGCTTTAATCTGATTTTGAAAATTTTTTTTAGGAAAAAACATCAATTTTGGATTTATTTGAAGAAAAGGATTTTTCTAAGTGCTAAAACTCATTTTTTATGATTCTTTTATAATTTTTGAATTTTTTATGATTTTCATGATTTTTATGATTTTTCTGTTATTTTTGTGATTTCTGAGAATTTTGTGGATTTTTGTGATTTTTTGGGAATTTTTGTTGATTTTCGTGATTTTTTGGAATTTTTGTGATTTTTGGGGATTTTTGGGAATTTTTGTGATTTTTGGGAATTTTTTGGTTTATTGTCTATCCTATTTTGACATCTAAAATTTTATTACTATTTTCCTAATGTTTTTTATTATTTTTTATTTTTTATTTATCTATTTATTATTTTTTTTTCTACATTATTAAATTCTAGAAAAATCTAATTTCTACATTTTTCTATTTATTAAAAATAAAACATAAACAAATAACTACATAACAAATAATTAATTAATTCAAAATAAATAAATAAACAAAATTAATTAAATAAAATTAAAAAAAAAACCAGAAAATCCGACTTACCTGGATCCGGGTCGGGTCGGTCGGGTCGAATCGGGTTGGGTCGGGTCGATCGGACACGGCGGCGGGGAAGGCTCGTTCACGGCGTTCCGGTGGCCTTTTGCAGTGGGTGAGGTGTCGAATCCTAGCTTCTCGAGGTTGCTGAATCTAAGGGTGGTGGTGGTTTGCTCCCAGAACGTCTCCTTACGGTGGCTCTAGCTCCGGTCGGTGGTTTCGGCTTCGAGCTTCTCCGACGTACTCTGATTCGCTCCTTTCTCTCTCTTTCTCTCACTTTTTCTTCTTCTTTCAGCTTCCTCCTGCTCTCCTCTATTTATAGGCACCCCGAACTCCTCTTGGATATGCTCGAATCGGCCGATTTAGATAAACCCATATTTTTCCGTTTTTGGATTCGGTTTTATTCCGGCGATTTGATGTAAATCTCTTGTTTTTCTTTGATTTTTCTAATGGATTTGGCTTTATCTTGACTTTAATCTAGAAGATTAAAAAGAAAACGGCCGATTTCGTCTTCGTCGGACCTGCTTCGGCTCCTCCTCCGATTTTCTGGGCGAAGAAGACGATCACGCGCCATGCACGCGTTTCCTCTTGGCCAATCACATGCTGCCACGTGGCATCTCCAGGGAAAAGAACGAAAAAAAATTTTTGCCGAGCGTCTGCGGGGGGATTCGAACTCGCGACCTTCAGCCTTCACACGGTCACACATGCACGCACGAACCAGCTGAGCTAACCCAATTTCCCGATTTTATTTACATCGCAAATTGTACATATGCGATGTAATTTTTTTATTTTTTTGTATTTTTTGAAATTTCAAAAATTTTTAAAAATTGTTTATTATTTATTATTGCCATTTCTGAAATCATTTTTCAAAATTGAAGTGTTTTCCTATTTATTTTTATTTTTTGAACATTTTTATTATTTTATGCTAAATTAGGAAAAATTGGGAAAAATTAGGAAAACTTGAAAAATTGATTATTATTGAGAATTGTTGATTCCTAGGGCAAAAATGGGGTGTTTACAGTTGCTTAAGCACGATAAGATGCTTTTGCAAAAGGGATCATTTGAATATTATCGTTGACATAAAAAAAACTTTGCTTTAATGTAGAGACCCTTTAGAGCTTTGAGTCTAAGTATGCCTCATGTTTGTGATATTTTTTTAAGGAGGCTTATATTTATTTGGCACTAATGCGACTAAGTCGAGCTGTTGCTCTCAATCGTATGATGTTGAGGGATTTTGATAGCATACTGCTAAGTGAGAACTATTGTTCCTAAGCACAAGAATGGATCTCATCGTCACTATCAACTTCACATATTTCATAACAGCTCGTTAATGTGCTCGAATCTAACTGATTGTTTTTAGTTTTAAATTTATAACCAATAAAATCTACTATCGAGCTAGGCAGTGTACTTATCGATTATAGTATAGATTTAATAGGTGTCGTCCTTTGGGATCTAGAAAACAAGTACTAGTATTACCTTTCTCTACTATCTAGTCTAATTTATGATGTAGAAATTATGAATTAAATTAACAACTAACAAATCCTAGTAACCTTAGAAGTGAATGATATTGTCTTAAAAATGTATTCAATCACAAAATATACCCATCATCTTGTTCCACCCTAACCCTTAAATTCTCAAAATAAGATATAGATTAACGAATCAATTTACACTTTGCACTGCAAGAATTCTCAAGTAAAATCAATTACTCCCTTGAGTTAATCAATTCTTAATCATACATAAGATAATGGAGACCTTTCCCTCACTACCGTTATGCAAGATCTCATTAAGTTCACAAATTCCAATAAATTACAGAAAATCAATGTTTTCCTACCTCCAGGTAAAACATGTAATCTCTCTATTTATAAAGATCTAATTTACTAAACGAAACTTCTTTCAACTTAATAAAAATCAGACATACAATCAATTTGCGTGCATAAATCAATCATAAGAACAATGGAAACATATGAATAGATGCAAAGATATAAATAATTCATTAATCAATTAATGGTTTAGCACATGAGTTAAGGTTTTACAAGATGAAAGATATAAAGAATTACTCATCATGGAGTTTTCAATAAAAACAGAGAATCTAGAGAAATGGAATTGATTCATGCTAAAAAGAATAATCCCTTATTTGTTTTGTGATCTCCAATGATGCTCGGACAATTCTCCTCTTGAAGTTCGTAATAATGCTCCCTTAGTGTTTCCAGAATGAAGTCAGAAGAAAAGAAAGTCTTTTTAAAAATAAAACAAGGTGTCTATTTATAGTTTTGCGAAAATAGGGTTTAGCATGGGCGTCAGCACGGCTATGCTCGAGGTCGTGCTAACTTCGAAATACGTTCTTTTTCATTGCCCAGTTCAGCATGGCCTTCAGCATAACCGTGCTCAGGGTAAGGCTAAAAAGAATTAGCTACTGGTCATTTTGTTCATCCAGCATTGGTGTCTGCATGGGTTATGCTGAATTGAAAATCAATTTTCTTCATTTTTCGCCAAATTTCACCTCACCTTTGCTTATATCATCCTTAAACCTTTTTTTTTGTCTCCATTGATGCCTAAAATTAAAATTTAATCATATAAGTACCATTTTCTCCACAAATTACATGAAATCCATATAAAATTATAACTAATAAGCACTAGAATTAAGGGTCTTCTGACACTTATCAAACCTCCCCACACTTGACCGTTTGCTTGTCCTCAAGCAAACACAATAAGGACAAAATATAACTCCTCTTAATAATTGTAGTCATGGTTAGACTTTCAATCATAAGTAGCATCCTCTATTTAATTTAATCTTAGTGATTGATTAATGCCTACCACTCAAACCTACCATGATTGTATGTGTACCTAGAATACAAAAATTGGAGTTTACAAATTAATCCAATTAAGTTAAACTATTACCCTTACCATTTAAAAAAATGCTTCCCAAGTTACTAAGAAAGTCAAATAAAGTAAAAGTGGCTTGGTCATATCTCACCACTTACTAGAGAATATACAAACTGTTTAACTACCTCTTCTAAGCACAACAACCTGCACAACAACCTCAAGTGAAAGTATATGACATCCATCCTTCCCCTAGATTTTCTTCCTCTTCTTGTTAAACCTCTCCAAAATTTCCAAGTTTTTTCTTTATATATATATTTATATTAATTTCAGTTATTTAAGATCTTGCAACCTATGTAACGAACGAATGTTCAGCCTATAATCCCGGGCTTGTCACCTAAGTTAACAGATGTTACTTGTTTAATTGAAGGCATTCCTATGGACTTAATTATTCAAGTTACAAGATCCATCGAACTTTACCCTTTTTGTATTCCATCTTGTTATTATAATATCACTGGTCGGTCGATCCTAAGCCAAACAACCTTAGGTGACCGGGTGATGGGTGTCGAATCCAACAAAAATAAAAACCTACTCCTAGACAATGATATGATTTGCGTATAGTAATGAGTAGGGTCGTATCCACAGGGATTGGTTAAATATATTTCTATTCAAAGCTAATAAAGAGGAAAAGAAAAATGGGGGGGTTTTGTTTGTGAATCAAAATAATATTGAAATAAGGTAATAAAATCGAATATTGATAAAAGCCTAGCCAAAGGAATCAAGATAGTTTAATTCTAGGAATTGATCATCGATGCAAATGTCTTCTATCCTTGTTTCTAGATAAACTGGTTATGGTTATTAACAAGCTCTAACAACCTATCTCTCCATACTTCTTCGATAACCAAAACAAGCTCTTTGATTATTTCTCTTATCGATTAGACAACCCTAGATAAGCTCTTAGGATTTAATCTATCGATAGCATTAAAAACTAGAGAGACTACTAATTCATGCCAGTAGATTATAAGATAACCTATTTAAACAAGATCATACATCTCCATAACATGAATTCGATCATCTATTTTATAATCAAACATGTTATCGTGTCACCGAGATTAGAACTATCAAATAATTACGGATTTGACGTGCTAGATGACAATATATTAACTTGCTAATTGAGTAGAAGAGCTCTAATTCATACCAATCAACAAAGATAATAATGACGAGACGTTTAGAAGATATATGAATATCCAAAAACAAAGAATAAATTAAATACAAATCAATTAGATCTCACAATTTGTGGAGAATCAAACTTCTATGACCCTTTGGCTAGAAAAACTACTTAGCTACGCATGTTCATAATCAAAACGAAAATTATAAATAAAAACATAACAAGCCTCTGTTCCCGGCTGCCTGCTCTGCCTCCTTCTTTCCTTCTTGTTTCCAAGATGATCCAAGATCTTCTAACCCTCTAGGGTTAGTTCTATTTATATTGTTAAAGGGATGGCATGTGATCTTTTGCTAGCAAGATACAAAATAATCTTTCCTTTTCAAGTAAATCTTGAGAAGAAAATAATCGTCCACCTGGCACGCCCAACACCATGGCCGTAGGTTAAGTCGTGCCTTCCTCTGTGGGTAATCTACAATTCTTCATCCGTGATCAGTGTGTGCCACGGCTTATACCACGGCCAGATCTCAAGCCGTGTCATCCTTTAGTTGATGTTCCACAATTTCTCATCCTTGGCACATCTTCCATTTCTACTTCCACCACGTCTTCAACCATGGCTTCCACCACGGCCAAATCACGAGTCATGTCTCTCTCTGTTGATAGTCCACATTTCCACCTTCTTGTGCAGTGTATAGCACGGCTTGCACCATGGCTGTATTACAAACCATACCTCCTTCTAGACAGATACACGGTCGTGTACTTCAATCATGTATTTTCTCGTGGATTCTTCAAGACAGATACACGGTCGTGTACTTCAACCGTGTATTTTCCTGTGGCTTCAAACTAAGTACACGGCCGTGTACTTCAACTACACGCCCATGTACTTTCCTCCGGCGGTGTAAATCCTTGCCTTTGATCCAAATTGTAGATGACTTCTCTAATTTACTTGAATTAGCACTCTTGACTCCATTTAACCTGATTTATCACCATAATAAAATTAAGTACCTTTTCCTTATGATTTCTATAAAATCAATAATAAATTAACACAATTCATACTATTAAGATTGAGTATAAAATCGCTCTATCAAATTCCCCCACACTTAAACTCTTGCTTGTCCTCAAGCAATTGAATCAAATCAATTGAGAAATCCGTCATAAATTATACGAACTTTCTTTTCATCATTCCAAGCATCTATTCATTTGTAATTCATGACTTGTAATTTTAATGTCTACTACTTCAACCAAACTGGTTTCATGTGATCAAATTACCATGGACAAAATTTAATAGCTAATCTAAACAAAACAAACTTTAATCCTCATGTTTAGAAAAAGAATTTTTTATTCCAAAAGTAAATACTTAATCCACTAAGGAAAAATACCCAATTAAACTTCATTGGTTATTAGCAAACATATAATCCTTGCAGCATAAAGTAAAAGCATATGGTATCAACTCTTTGCTAGATATTCTCCCTTTTTATTATAAGTCTTGTTTTATTCAATGAATGTTTACATTCATGTTCTTTTGATTTAATCAAGCATCTATTTTGACGGGTTTTCGCTCGCTTCTTTTCATGAACTTTTGCCTTTTTCGCCCTTATCGTTATAGTGAGTTCATTGAGTCGGCACATCCCGAGCTCGTCACTCAAGTGACCGGGTTTTGAGATACCCCTACGGACTCTTCCTCACTCTAACATTCAAGTTTGAATACTCTTAACTCAATTAGTTGAATCATTAGAGTAATGGCTATGCTTGATATATATATATATATATATTTTTTCAACAACTTCAAAGAGTATACAGTTGCTAATATAACCTAGAAGTAAACTTGTTTATTTTTCACTTAGGGACTCGACTTACTCTTAGACTTCCAATTCTAAAGCTAAATACAAGGTAAATTTGTTTCTTAAAGATTTCACTACTTAATTTTAACCAAGTATTCTAATCACAACAGTAGGTGAGTAAAGCATTTGAACAAGTCAATTTCACATTTTGTAGATGCTTATGACAACATTTAGTGCAATCTCCAAATTTCATGATAATTTTGAAAAATTTTTGCTTTAAATTGCTTAAGGACAAACATTCAAAGTATGAGTTAATTCTCTATTCTCTATATTTTATTATCCTCTCCCTCACACTTAGCTTGAACAGTGTCCTCACTGTTCCTAATTCAGCACAATTAAAGAGGAATTAACAACTTAAGGAACATTAGAGAATAAGAGAAAGGAAATACTAGTACTTCCCTAGTATTGGAGTTCTCCCATTAAGCACTAGAGAGTGTCATCTAATGATATGTATCCTTGCTGCAACTAATCAGAAAAAAAATAAAAAAAATACTAAAATCAAAACAAAACAAAACTAAATTAATTTTTTTTTTGACATGGGTTGCCTCCCATGAAGCGCCTTTCTTTAACGTCTTTGGCTAGACATTCTTGGCTAGATGTTCGGGTAAGGGTTTTGGTTCCAGCTTTGGTGCCTGTGGTGATGGGTCAATAACATTCGCAACAAAAATAGGAGAGATATTGCTAGGATGTTTCATGGCATCATAAATGTTAAATTTAATCATTTCACCATCAAATTCCATAGTAAGGGTACCATCATTTACATCAATTTTCGTCTTGGATGTCTTAAGGAATGGTCGCCCTAATAATATCAGTGATGAATTATGAGAATCATTATCTTCCATGTCAAGCACATAAAAATCAGTAGGAAAAACCAACCCATTAACTTGAACTAAAACATCCTTTAGAACTCCCTTAGGATAAACATTGGACCTGTCAGCAAGTTGAACAATAACACCTGTTTCCTTCAAGGGGCCAACATTCAAACGTTGATAAATAGACAAAGGCATGACATTAATCGAAGCTCCTAGATCACACATGGCTTTAGCGATTCCAAGATTACCTATTTTGCAAGGAATAGTAAACATACCTGGATCCTTGCATTTAGGAGGAAGCTTCTTCTGAATAATAGCTGAAACGTTCTCATCCACACTAATCTTTTCATTACCTTTTAGTCTCCTTTTGTTAGTGCACAATTCTTTGAGAAATTTAGCATAGCGAGGTATTTGCTTAATGGCATCAAGCAAAGGAATATTTACCTCAACTTTTCGAAAAGTTTCTAGAATCTCTTTTTCTTCCGCTTCATGCTTAGATTTCGCTAATCTGGAAGGGAAAGGAGGTGGTGTCAACATGACCTTTGATGGCTCTACTAGAGACCCTCTACTCTGGTTGTCCTGCTGGCTCGGAGTTGAAATTTCTTTCTTAGTCTCTTCCTCAAGATTAAATGGGTGTCCTTTCTTGTTTGATCCCTGTAATTCTGTTCTACTTCTCAAGGTAATTGCATTAACGCTTTGCTTCGGATTTGTAATAGTTTAAGAAGGTAACATACCTTGAGTTTCTAACCTATTTACCACAAAAGCAAGTTGGCTTACCTGATTTTCCAAGTTGTGGATGCTCTGCTTTGTCTCATCCTGAAATTGTTTTGTATTAACAGCAAGAGATTTAACAATTTCCTCAAGAGACATACTTGAAGTGGAAGGGGCTTGGGGTATTTGGTTTGATGGCTTAGGCTGGAATTGTTGGAAATATTGTGGGTTATTGCCATACCGGAAGTTAGGATGATCCCTCCATCCAGGATTATAAGTATTCGAGTAGGGATCATATTTCCTTTGTGGTTGTCCTAGGAATCCTCCTAGAGCATTGGCGTGTTCATGATTGTCATCTTGCAATGTGGGGCACATGTCGGTAGGATGATTAGGAGCAGCATAAATTCCACAAGCCTTCACCAGCTGAGTATTTCCAAGAGCTAGCTACTGCACAAGGGAGTTTAGGTTAGAAATTTGATGTTCAAGGTTAGACACACTTACCTCATTTACCTTCCTTGAAGATGTATCATGCCTATACCCAAATTGTTGCGAATTAGTAGCCATAATGGAGATCAATTCCCTAGCTTGACCAGGGGTTTTGTTTACTATGGCGCCTCCACTTGCAACATCCATCATCTTTCTCTCCATCGGAAGCAATCCTTCATAGAAGTATTGAATGAGAAGTTGTTCAGATATCCCGTGTTGTGGACAGCTTGCACAAAGTTGCTTGAACCTCTCCCAATACTCATGAAGAGTCTTAGTGTCCCTCTATTTGATACCACAAATTTCTCTTCTTATACCAGCGGCTCTGGATGCGGGGAAGAATTTGTCCAAGAAGAGTCTCACCATATCTGTCCAAGTGGTTATAGAACCTGGAGGCAAATAAAACAACCAATCTTTAGCTTTAGTACTTAAAGAAAATGGAAAAGCACGTAACTTGATTTGATCGTCAGTTATTCCTTGCAGCCTCATACTAGAACACACTATATGAAACTCTTTCAAATGTTTATGAGGATCTTCATTCTCAAGACCATGAAAGGTGGGTAGCAGATGTATCAACCCAGATTTCAACACGAATTCAACAGCTAGTTCGGGATAATGAATACAAAGTGGTTGTTGATTCACATCCAGTGCAACCAATTCCCTTAATGTTCTCTCGGGATTTGCCATATCGTCTTCTTTTTCAGAATCAAGGGATGAGTCAGACAAATCCGATGCTAAGTTCAGTCCAAGGGATGAACTAGCTTCTCTTCGCAACCTCTTAAGAGTCTTCTCGATCTCTGGATTATAAGTGAGTTCACCTATCTGAGAAGAATGAGTCATACAAGAATAGAAATAAATTTGACACCAATCCCTAGCAACGACGCCAAAATTTGATGAGTGTTGAATCCAACAAAAATAAAAACCTACTCCTAGACAATGATATGATTTGCGTATAGTAGTGAGTAGGGTCGTATCCACAGAGATTGGTTAAATATATTTCTATTCAAAGCGAATAAAGAGGAAAAGAAAAATGGGGGGGGGGGGGGTTGTTTGTGAATCAAAATAATATTGAAATAAGGTAATAAAATCGAATATTGATAAAAGCCTAGCCAAACGAATCAAAATAGTTTAATTCTAGGAATTGATCATCGATGCAAATGTCTTCTATCCTTGTTTCTAGATAAACTGGTTATGGTTATTAACAAGCTCTAGCAACCTATCTCTCCGTATTTCTTCGATAACCAAAACAAGCTCTTTGATTATTTCTCTTATCGATTAGATAACCCTAGATAAGCTCTTAGGATTTAATCTATCGATAGCATTAAAAACTAGAGAGACTACTAATTCATGCCAGTAGATTATAAGATAACCTATTTAAACAAGATCATACATCTCCATAACATGAATTCAATCATCTATTTTATAATCAAACATGTTATCGTGTCACCGAGGCTAGAACTATAAAAAAATTACGGATTTGACGTGCTATATGACAATATATTAACTTGCTAATTGAGTAGAAGAGCTCTAATTTATACCAATCAACAAAGATAATAATGACAAGACGTTCAAAAGATATATGAATATCCAAAAACAAAGAATAGATTAAATACAAATCAATTAGATCTCACAATTCATGGAGAATCAAACTTCTATGACCCTTTGGCTGGAAAAACTACTTAGCTACGCATGTTCATAATCAAAACGAAAATTATAAATAAAAACATAACAAGCCTCTGTTCCCGGCTGCCTGCTCTGCCTCCTTATTTCCTTCTTGTTTCCAAGATGATCCAAGATCTTCTAACCCTCTAGGGTTAGTTCTATTTATATTGTTAAAGGGATGGTAGGTGATCTTTTGCTAGCAAGATACGAAAATATCTTTCCTTTTTCAAGTAAATCTCGAGAAGAAAATAATCGTCCACCTGGCACGCCCAACACCACGGCCGTGGGTCAAGCCGTGCCTTCCTCTGTGGGTAATCTACAATTCTTCATTTGTGATCAGTGTGTGCCACGGCTTATACCACGGCCAGATCTCAAGCCATGTCATCCTCTGGTTGATGTTCCACAATTTCTCATCCTTGGCACATCTTCCATTTCTACTTCCACCACGTCTTCAACCATGGCTTCCACCACGGCCAAATCACGAGTCGTGTCTCTCTCTGTTGATAGTCCACATTTCCACCTTCTTGTGCAGTGTATAGCACGGCTTGCACCATGGCCGTATTACAAACCGTACCTCCTTCTAGATAGATACACGATCGTGTACTTCAATCGTGTATTTCCCCGTGGATTCTTTAAGACAGATACACGGTCGTGTACTTCAACCATGTATTTTCCTGTGGCTTCAAACTAAGTATACGGCCGTGTACTTCAACTACACGCCCATGTACTTTCCTCCAGCGGTGTAAATCCTTACCTTTGATCCAAATTGTAGATGACTTCTCTAATTTACTTAAATTAGCACTCTTGACTCCATTTAACCTGATTTATCACCATAATAAAATTAAGTACCATTTCCTTATGATTTCTATAAAATCGATAATAAATTAACACAATTCATACTATTAAGATTAAGTATAAAATGGCTCTATCACCGGGTTTTAAAGGGACCCCATCGAACCCAAGTCATTGGAGTAGTGGCTTATTACTTCTTTAATTGAGTGACTAGTCAGTAGTGGAGTCAAACATCACTCTTCTAAGAGACCAAAACCTGCCCATACTAACTAAGCTTTTCTCATTATTGCTTAATTAAGACATTAATTAATTAATTTTCAAAGAGATTACTTAAGAGGAATCACCAAGTGATAAATTTCATATGCACCTTTCATAAAAAGTTAGAAGAGCTCTCAAATTTTTTAAAAAGTGAATATATTAACCAATAAGCTTAAAAATAAAACCATTTATGATGGGAAAATTTCTAACACCGTCAACCTCTTCAGAACCCAATTTGGATGATTAACCAAATTGCCCATATTTTACTTTATGTCTTTATATCTAATAAAATTTGGGAATAATCTTACAGGTACAATTATACTTCTCCATGGGATGCCAAGATGTCCTACAACTTCAGTTGGACACAGAACATTTTTCAAGATAATAATCAAAGACCCGCTGCGATTGTTCTCTATTTTGAGGCATTGGATCATGAAGACTTATGTTATTTTGTATCTTGTAAATTTTTATTGAAATATTTTGGTTGTATTTTGGTTTTGGGACACTTTTATTTCTTTGTAATTTTCATTTAGGGTTAGCCACCTTAAAAGTGGCAAACTTGTAATTTTGAGCACTTTTTAACCCTAGGAATAACAAGTATAAATACTTGCTTAAGAGAGGGTTTGGGGGATAATCATTTTGCAGATTATACACTTCCTTTCACATGAGAATTAGGGTTCATACCTTGGTTCTAAACTCTTATCAATTTCAATCCCAAGAGTTGAAATTGTGGCGAGTGCAACATCTTGAAATTGTGAGTTATATCAATTTCATTTTGTTGTGATTTCTTTTCTTCTCTAGTGTGTCATATCTAGGGTTGAATTGAGATATTTCTTGGTCAGAAATACTTCTTATTGTTCACGAATTCTTGTGCTTATTTGAAGTATATATCAATTATATTTGGTTCATCATTGAAAATTTCCCTAAGAAACGTGTTCTTCACTATTTGAGAGGGATTATTTTTGTTACAGTTTTTCTTTTGTCATTTGAGGTTTATTTGCATGGATTATATGAAATTAAGAGGTTTTTAGAAGGTATTATCAGTGTGGTATTCTAATTATATCATTGGACATTTGGAATTCATCATATCTTTACTTAGTTCACGTCATTTTGCCCTTATTTTTGGATCCGATTTTGCCTTGACTTGAGATAGTTTTTCTTAAGTATTTTGAATGTGCCTTCAAGTGTGTTTAGGCACATCATCTTTTTGGTATCAGAGCTCTTGTTGAGAGAAGGGAATTGGTTGTATTTGATTTCGTGGAAGTGATCATCAATTAGGGTTGATCAAGTGAAAACCGCAATTGTGTTGTTGTTGTTGTTGTTTGAGATTGCGAAATTACCTTGAATTGGGATTTGATTTGCTGATTGTTGGAGTTGGTTTGGGAAGGTTATTATATCACTTTGTGGTCACTAATTAACGTGGAAGAGCAGAAGTACAAAGTAAAGTTTACTTTAGCAATTTTTTGAACTTGCAAAACTTACCAATTATTGCCGTGAATAGCTTGTGGCGTGAGGAGGTTGTGTTGTTTGTTGTCTTTGATTTCCATTGTGTAATTCTGAATCGGTGGAGTACAATTTGCATATTACATTAAGTTTGATTAGTAAGGAATTATTTGAATTTAAAAACATATGCAATTAAGTTGTGGGAGTTAATGATTGCTATTTAAATTTGAATTCATTGTTACTAATTGAGGAAGGCTTGCAATAAGTGAAGTTATTTGAATTTCAAATTGAAAGTTTCTACCTATAGTGGGATTTGGAATTCATTTTGGGAAAGCTACTTATTAATCTTTTGTTTTCATTATTTGCCGTGGAAGTTGAAGTTTACTTATAATCAATATTCACCTTGTTGTTGCCGTGGAAGTGACACATCTTAATTGTTGTTGTTGCTTGTGTGTTGCCGTGGAGTGACTTGTGGAAATTAAATTTGTTGCACCATGTAATTGTGGTGTGTTGTGGAGAAGAGTATTACACGTGAGTTGCAATTATATAATTGTAACATTAAGTGGGTTTGTTTGTTTATCTTTTGTAGTTGCTATTGTGTGGAATTTAGGGAAGCATAGTAGTAGAAGTGTGTACCTTTGAATCAAATTGTTTTGAGGAACAACATACAAGAATCTACAAATATGTCTAATGACAGTGTGAAAGGGGGATTAGGTGAAGAAGCCAATAGCCAGGTTGGTGGAGGTCATGGTCGTAATGTGGTAGGCAGGAGAACTTTGGAGGAACAACTTCAGGAGCTTACTACTATAGTTGCTACACTGGCAACTAGAGTTAATAAGATGACTTTGCCACAACCACTAGTGGTAAACCAACCAGTGCCACCTTGAGTAGCTCCACAAAACCCTCATCGAAACAGAGTAGTAGAAGAAAGGGATGACAATTTTGAGGTAAACCTAAATTAGAATAGGGATTTCAGGCCACCTCAGGGTTTGGAGTATGTGAAACTACAGATGCCATCCTATGATGGTAAGGGATCAGCAGATGAATACTTAGACTGGGAGGATAAGGTCGAAGGTCTCTTCGAATGTTATGAGATCGATGACAATACCAGGGTCAGATTGGCTGCTGTTGAATTTGTAAGGTATGCTGCACTTTAGTGGAAGAATCTGATCATCAACAGGCGTCGAGATGGAGAGTTTGAGGTTCGGACCTGGAGGGACATGAAGCGGTTGCTAAGGAAAAGGCTCATTCCTAAGCACTACAAACAGGAGTTGTTTATGCGACTGCAAACCTTAAGGTAGGGGGGCAAAACAGTGGATGATTATGTGCAGGAATTTGAGACCCTTATGATTAGGTGTGGGTCAGTTGAGCCTCCAGAACAAACTATAGCACGATTTGTCTCAGGTCTAAAATATGAGATAGCGTGTATTGTTGAGCTGCAGCGCTATACCACACTTGATGAGGCTATTCAGTTGGCCTTAAAAGTAGAGAGATAGAGGAGGTCCAACTTCTTTAGGGCTCCAAGTAGTAGGCTCAACACTGTTAATAGACCCATCTCAGTCGATAGTCGATCAGGGGGAACAAAGGCGGTAGGTGAGGGAGTCAAGGCAGTGGAAACTACTACCCCAACCATTATAAGAGAAAACTTACCCACTGGGAAGGGTAAAGAGGTCATGGCCCCAGAAACGAGGCAAACTATTCTCGGGTCTACTAGTGGGAAAGCGCGCCAGATAAAATGTTTTAAATGCATGGGATTTGGGCATATGGCTGCATAGTGTCCAAATAAGAGGGTGATGACTGTTATGGAAGACATTGGAGAGGATACTGAGGATGACCATGATCAGATTGAGCCTACAGATCTACCAATAGCACTTCAAGAATATTATGATGATCAAAATGTAAATGCGCCTGAGGAACATACCGGAGGGAAATATTTACCCCTTAATGTGTTACATAGGGTTTTATCCACATCTCCTGATACCAGTGATATTCAGAGGGAGAACATATTTCATACCTCTTGCAGAATCAGAGGTAACCTTTGTGTACTCATCATCGATAGTGGTAGTTGCACGAATGTTATATCTACTGCACTGGTAGACAAATTACAACTGTCTACTATACCACATTCTAGTCCTTATCACTTGCATTGGCTGGATAATAGAGGTAGCATGCATGTTACCCTTAGGGCAAAGGTTCCTGTGAGTGTAGGGCAAAAATATCGTGATGAGATCCTTTGTGATATAGTTCCTATGCATGCATTCCATTTGCTGTTGGGTCGGCCTTGGTTGTATGATCGACGGGTGATACATGATGGGTTTGAAAATACCTATATGTTCAGCATGGGCGAGTCACGCATAGTTCTATTACCGATGACTCCATCTGAGGTCCAGGGTTTTCAGAAACAGATCAGGAATCCATCCACTATCATGGTTAGCCGGGAGAGCAGGACAACAGAGATCCTAGGGTTCAGTTCCACAACTGATCCTCTAGATTTGAGGGCAAATCTTTCAGAAGCCCGAGGAGATGATGGGAAAATTTCTGATACCGTCAACCTCTTTAGAACCCAATTTGGATGATTAACCAAATTGCCCATATTTTACTTTATGTCTTTATATCTAATAAAATTTGGGAATAATCTTATAGGTACAATTATACTTCTCCATGGGATGCCAAGATGTCCTACAACTTTAGTTGGACACAGAACATTTTCCAGGATAACAATCAAAGACCCGCTGCGATTGTTCTCTATTCTGAGGCATTGGATCATGAAGACTTATGTTATTTTGTATCTTGTAAATGTTTATTGAACTATTTTGGTTGTATTTTAGTTTTGGGACACTTTTATTTCTTTGTAATTTTCATTTAGGGTTAACCACCTTAAAAGTGGCAAACTTGTATTTTTGAGCACTTTTTAACCCTAGGAGTAACAAGTATAAATACTTGCTTAAGAGAGGGTTTGGGGGTTTATCATTTTGTAGATTATACACTTCCTTTCACGTGATAATTAGGGTTCATACCTTGGTTCCAAACTCTTATCAATTTCAATCCCAAGAGTTGAAATTGTGGCGAGTGCAACATCTTGAAATTGTGAGTTATATCAATTTCATTTTGTTGTGATTTCTTTTCTTCTCTAGTGTATCATATCTAGGGTTGAATTGAGATATTTCTTGGTCAGAAATACTTCTTATTGTTCATGAATTCTTGTGCTTATTTGAAGTATCTATCAATTATATTTGGTTCATCATTGAAAATTTCCCTAGGAAACGTGTTCTTCAATATTTGAGAGGGATTATTTTTGTTACGGTTTTTCTTTTGTCATTTGAGGTTTATTTGCATGGATTATATGAAATTAAGAGGTTTTTAGAAGGTATTATCAGTGTGGTATTTTAATTATATCATTGGACATTTGGAATTCATCATATCTTCACTTGGTTCACGTCATTTTGCCCTTATTTTTGGATCCGATTTTGCCTTGACTTGAGATAGTTTTTCTTAAGTCTTTTGAATGTGCTTTCAAGTGTGTTTAGGCATATCAATTTAACTTTAAACTAAGGACTTCTATGTATTTCATAAATTAAGAATTAATAATTAAATAACAATTAAGATTACCCCACTTAGATTTCATCCTAGAATTCCAACTAAGCATACCAAGTCCAACAATAGGTGAGTAAGGGACATAGAATCACTAACTTTTATGAGCACAATTTCAAAGATCTTGCCCTTTTAATGATTAAAAATCAACATTCAAATTCAATTGCAAACTTATAAATGGGAAAAATTTAATAAGACAGTACATAGATAACACAAGTAAAATTTTTCAATTTTTTTTTGTTCCCTATACCCCCTCCTCACACTTACTAAAGACATTGTCCCCAATGTCATCTTAAATCAAGCACACAAAAGAAAAAAGGAAAAAAAAAACAAAAGGAAAAATAATTGAAAGGAAAAGGACACTAAGAACTTCCCTGGTTTTTATATATAAACAGTTGCATATAGAGTCCAAAACTGGGTATAAGAGCAAAACAGTAATGACATGTCCTCATTGGAGCTAGGAACCCAAGGTTTGTATTGCATCATCCTAGAAAAAAAAAATAAAGAAATTAAGGGTAAAAAGAAAAGTTAGATTATCCTAATCTAGGCAACCAATGAAGTCACCCAATAGATTTAGAGGACGGTTTAGAGAGTGAGGGAGGAGAGAGAGAAATTGTATATATGTGTGGTTTCTTTTTTTTTTATGTGTGAAGACCCTCAAAAGGAGCATAGGAAGGGGCATTTGATAGGGTAACTCTACCTTGGCTACAGCATGGCCATGCTTGTGGTCGTGCTGACTTCAAAAAATATATAGAATGTTTGATAAATGCAGCCTTGGCTTCAGTATGGCCATGCTCGTGGCTGTATTAACTAAGAAAACTCCACATAATCTCTTTAGATTATGCATAACTTTAAGTATTGATTGTGTGGAGGAAAAATAAGACTTACCTAAGCCAATAGACAACAACTGTGATGGTCATGCACCTCTAAAAGTGTAAATGAACGTAGAGAAAGACTTACCAGGTGCACTTAGTGATAAATTCAAACTTCATTACTTGTCATTGGCGCTTCCCCACACTTAGAGATTACTCTCGCTCTCTTCAAATAAGCTCAGAAACTCCCCTTAAGATCTGCAAATTTCTAAAAATAATAGATTTAGGATAGTGACAACAAAAAGAAAATAAAAGAAATGTTACGTACCTAAGTTAGACATGGGTTGCCTCATAAGAAGCAAACTTGTTTAACGTTATTGGCTCGATGCTCTTCATGTTCTTCAACCAAGTCTCTAGCAATTGGAGATCCAATTCTACCTTATCTTTGGCACCACTTGTGTTGGACTGACTTAGTCGCTATCAAATATGGTGTAAATAAATCCAGCATCAAGAAGTTTGATCACCTCCTTCATATTAGAATTTAGCCATCTCTATAGTTGCACTACAGGCTTGAATCCTTCTACTAATAAAATTTTGTGAGTACAGAAGGAGGGGTCGATACCTTTTATATTAGATATTTTCCAAGCAAACCCTAGAATAATATTAGCATGGATTTTGTTTTGGGTCTACCTAAGACACAAAGAGGAAAGGATTCCATTATGGTTGTTGTTGATCGCTTCAGAAAAATGTTCCATTTTATGCCTTGCCATAAAATGGATGATAGCTAACCTTTTTGTGTAGGAAATTGTAAAACTACATGGTGTTCCACACAGTATAGTGTCTGATAGAGACACTAAGTTTCTTAGCTTTTTTTAGAAGACACTCTGGAGAAGACTTGGTACTAAACTCATATATAGTACTTCGTGCCATCCCCGAACAGACGGCTAAATAGAGGTTATTAATCATACTCTTGGTACCTTATTAAAAGCAATAGTTAGCTAGAATCTTACTGATTGGGACTTGTGTCTCCTTATTGTTGAGTTTACTTACAATAAGTCAACTCATAGTTCAACCAGTAAGTCTCCCTTTAAAGTCATGTATGGCTATAATCCAACTCTTTCATTGGATTTCATAGCTAGTCCAGCAACAAAGGAAGAAAGCTTGAGTGGAGTAGAATGAGCTAAGAAGATTCAAAAACTTCACCAAAGGACGACTGAACATCTTTAGAAAACTCAGGAACAACAAAAGCTTCAAGGTAAAAAAAAAACAATAAAACTAAAATTTATAATCCAAGGGATCTAGTGTGGATTAATCTCATCAATGACAGGTTTCCTCACAAAAAGTCACTGAAGCTTTCACCCATAGTAGATGGACCTTTTAAAGTTATCAAATGCATCAACAACAATGCATACAAGATAGAACTGCCAAGAGGATATCGCGTCTCTGCTACATTTAATGTTGCAGACCTATTGCCCTATTTACCAGACGACGTTCATGAGGACCTATAAGATTTTAGGGCAAATCTTCCACAGGCCCAAGTAGATGATAGGAATCATACATCTACAGGACCCATAACTAGAGCAAGAGCTAAAGGATTACAAAATTTGACAATGAGGATCCTCTTTAAATAAGTAGATCCTGAAGACATTCGTTTATTGTCTTCATTTACATTATATAATTTTTTTACATTTCATCAGACACATTTGTCGGTATTGCAAGATGGCAAACAAACACACTAATGTTTGATGTGTGAGCTATTCTTGGACTTACAAAAAGCAAGAGAAATCGGCCATACATTATTTTGCATTTCACGTGGAGAACTAGTTAGCAATTGCTCCAAGAGGACCGGTTTTATGTAATATTTTGTCTTGTTGATTTTTCCTTATTTAGAATAGGCATAAATACTTGTAAAAGAAGGATTTTGGGTAGACTTCTAAGACATAATTTTACATACATTTTCCGTGAGGAGTGCTCCCTTCTTCACGCCTATAATTTTTATCAATTCCTCAAGAATTATGGCGAGTTGGAATGAGATTATTGTTACGTCTGGTAAGTAATTGGGTTTATCATTTCTCTCTCAATTTTCATGCAATTAGGGTTCAATTCCAATTTAGGGTTCATGCCAATTTGATTAGAAATTATTATCTTGTTTCTTCCATCCTTGTTTAATATTGCAGTTGGCTTTAGAGCACATCATATGGTGACCAAGTGCTTTGATAAATGTGCAATCGAGTGTCTAAGTTATGGATGGCTAATTGTTAGTTTTCCAATTGTGCATCCCACTTCTAAAATAAACTTGTAATCATCTCTTCCAAATTCTACTACTTCTCATAACTTATGTTCACCAAATGTTAAGTTGTGGCATCACTCTAGATTAGGTCCCTCAATTCTCTTTGAATTGATGGTTATCAACATAGTTAACCTACTCTAAGCTAAAATTTCCTAATGGGGCAAAGAAGTTACATACCTAACATTATGTGCTCTTATGTAGGCCATCGCATAAATTGCAAACTACTGGAGAATTGAATAGTGAAGCAGACATAAGTTGCTCTACTTGAGTGGTCAAAGATGTTACCTAAACTATCAACATTGTGATGGCATCTATCTCATATTCCTTAATGGCTCTTCTCTGTGTCACTCTCTTAGTCTACCAATTATGGAAGTTTGTCAACATTTCCTTAATCAATTCATGAGCATCATCTAGTGACTTACTCACCAATGAACCTTTAGAAGCTACATCTACCATCATTTTTCATTTAGCTCCTAAACCACTATAGAAAGTGTGAATTTATAACCAAATAGGAAGCCCAAGATGTGGACATCTTCTCAATGAGTCGTCAAACCACTCCTAAGTCTTGAATAATGACTCACCATCATATTGCATGTAGGATAGTATGTCAATTCTCAACTTAGTGGTACGAACCTTGCTAAAACATCCTCTACCATTGTTTCCATGTTGAGATCATACCAATAGGTAAGGAGATTATTCAACTTCTTGCTTTGTCCCTTAAAGAGAAAAGGGAAAATTTTAAGTCTCATTACATTATCTAATACCCTTGAAAGTCTCACAAATATGAATAAAATTTGCAGTATACTCATATGGGTCATCATAAGCAGCATCTCCAAATTGGTTTACTTTAATTATTTCAATTAGCTTGGGTTTTATTTCACAATTGTTTGCTTAAATGGTTGGCCTAGTGATTGCATACCCGATTTCACCAACTATAGGTATTGTATACTCCCTCAATGCATGATTTTCATTTACTTATTCATTAGCCATATGTACTCTCAAATTAATATATGGCACTCTATTCTCTCATCTCAGCTAAAGAAAAGTTTTGTCAATCTCTTAATCAAATGGTATAAGTTCTGCACTTCAAGTTCTGTTCGCAAAATAAATAAATAAACAAATAAAAGTAGTAAACTGAAATATAATAAAAACTAAAAAAAAACACATAAAACAAAAATTAAAATATTTTTGCATTTTTATTTTTTTTTCACTTTGAACAAGAAAAAAATTAAAATTTAACTAATCTTAATTTTGATCTAACAAACAATAAAATAAAATACCTAATTGAAAATTCTAATCTACTCACTATTTATAAAGAAAAAATAACATAGAAAAAAAAATTCATAGAGGAGAGAAAATAAAATATCTACAAAAAGAAAATCTCAAGAGAAAGGAATGAAGACTTTGAAAATTAACACTACAATCCTCAATAATGGCATTAAAAACTTAATATGCGTAAACTTTCTACTTTAAAAACAAAAATGTATATTCTAATAGCAAGTGCACTAGGTCGTGTATGTAGTATTAATACTGGTAAAACCAAGTCAAATCCATAAGGATTGGAACTAGCTCCTAACTATGTTGGTTCTACTTAGAGCCGCTAATGCTAGGTGGGCCAAGCAGGTCGGCCCATTTAACCTGCAAAAATTGCGTGTTGGGCTACAAAATTCTAGCTCGCATAAGTTGCGGGCTTTTTAACCCACCCCACTTAACCTTTGGGGGCTAATGTGGGTCAACCTAATGCGAGGCAAGTTGTCTTACATAATTATTAAAAAGAGAGAGAGAGAGCAAGTTGACTATTGAATACTCAATACTCACATTCACATCACAACTCACACTCTATCACTCATAGTCTCACACACAACAACAGAACTTGTAACTCCCATCTCCCATCCAACCACCCTAATCCCATGGTCCCAGCCTCCCATGGTCCAACCCTAATACACTCACATCTTTAGCTCTCATTTGTTGTCTATCAACTCCCTGTCTCATCTCTTTCACTCTCACGCACTATGCAGGACAATTTCATGGTGATAAGAATGCTAAAACAGTATGCATCAGCCAGCAGCCACTGGCCTATAGCCAAAGCCATCGGTGCTTCTCTCCTCTACCCCAATTTGTCTTTCTACATTAGTATAGTGCAATGCAAGTACTTCACTTCTCCTAACTCCCCCCCCTTTTTAATTATTGAATGGTTTTATCTTTCATCTCTTTATCTCATCTCTCTCACTCTCACTGACTGTACAAGATAATTCATGGTGATGGGAACATCGAAATAGCACGCATTAGCTAGTAGCCACTAGCTTGCTAGTTAGAGCCACCAATATGTCTCTCCTCTACCCCAATTTGTCGTTCGACATCAATATAATGTAGTAGAGGTACTTCACTTCCCTTTTTCAATTTTAATTATTGAATGGTTTTAAATGGTGATGTGATACCCAAAAGGGGGAGTGTGAACTTCATGGTGGGAAAGATGGGTTTAGACCCTAAAGTGTAGGAAAATCTATTGGAATTTAAGCCAAAGAGGCTCATGAATAATGCTAATGATGGAAGTAGAGTAGAAGGGTTTGATATTATAGGAAGCGGAGAGATTAAGATGAGTGGAAACCTATGAATGGAGAAGATGTGGACTTATAGGAGAAGCTTGAGTTTACTATAGTAATGAAAACTCCTTTGCAAGCACAAGTCTCTTCTAAGATGCAATAATAATGTCATTAATAAGATGGAATAAGATGCAAAGAAGAGGGGGAGCAATTTCAAAACAATGCTAATAGTGAAAGCATAACTTCAAGAGATATATAGTCTCTGAGTTAGACATGCTAATGCTAATGGAACAACCATAAGAAGATCATTTCGATCAACTTAGCAACTTATTGATTTTATTCATACTTTCATTTGTTAAACCAACATCCTCAATATTTTACCTTATTATATTAGAGGGTTTCATATTTGAATGTATAGTAAGCAATTTATAGAGATGAATAGATGCACTTTTTTATTAATTAATTTTAATGGTGATCGTATATTTGATATGGATGCTTCCAAATGATAAATCAAAGTGCAATATCAAGTGATGAGCACCAATATTGAGTTGCTAAATTTAACATACTAGTTGGTAGCCTAGTAAAGTGTCTCCACCATCATAATTGTAAAATTGTCTACCTTCTTGTTTAGCATGATCTCTAATCTTACATTTTCTTTTTCTGATGTATTTTTAGAATAGAATCTATAAGCAATGACACTATAAATACAATACAACATATTAATGTCGATGATGAGTCAGAAGTTGGTGGGCTTAATGTTAATGTACACACAAGATCTTCTCAATCTAAAGAACCCCCCATGTAAACAGTCTCGATCAAGTACTTTTGAAGTTTGGGAAAAATTTGCAAAAATAGGTATTAGGAAAGATGGTAAAAATAGAACCAAATGTAAAAGGTGTGGGAGTGAATATGTTATTGGTGGACATTCGCATGGAACTTCAACTTTACTTTGACATCTTGGAAGGTGTCGTTTTAGTCAAGTTCCTAAATATAATGATGTAGGTGATATGATAATTGATCATCTTGGGAAGTTAAGGTCAAGAAAAGTAGACCCAAAAGTTTTTTGTGAGATTATGTCAATGGCTATTACTGAACATGATCTCCCATTTTCATTTGTTGAGTATAAAAGGATTACATAGTTTATAAGGTTATATAATCTTGATTATAAGCTCATTTCTAGAAAAATTGCTACATTAAATGTTTGGAATTTATATTTGGGTCAAAAGGATAATTTGAAACAAATTTTGCAAAAAATCCATGGGAGATTTTTTTTTACCTCTAATTTATAGACTGCTTCCACAAGTGAAGAATGGATTTGTTTGACTAGTCATTTTCTGGATGAGAAATAGAATCCCAATAATAAAATTCTTTCTTTTTGTAAAATGCCCCCTCCTCACTTAGGTTTTGAGCTATCCAAGAAAGTAATTGAATTTATGAAAAATTGGGGCATAGATAAGAAAGATATTCTCTCTTAAATTGGGTAAAGCATATAAAAATAATTGCATGCAAGATTTCTTGAAAGAGCAACCCAACTTACAAAATAGTTTGTTATGTGGTGGTAAGTTTTTCCATATTAGATGTTGTGTCTATATTCTTCATTTAATTGTTAAGGAGGGGTTGATAGTAACTAATCAAGATTTGCATAAAATAAGGGAGAGTGTAAAGTATGTTAAATTCTTAGAGGGTAGAATGAAAAATTTTTGGGAATGTGTTGAACAGGTTGGCAACATCGATAATAGTGTTGGTTTGCACTTGGATGTAGTTACTATTTAGAATTCCACTTACCTTATGCTTGATAGCACACTGTAGTATCAATGTGCTTTTTTCTGCCTTCAATTGAATGATTTTCATCATAAGTATTGTCCATCAATGGATGATTGGGGAAGAGCAAAGAAGCTATGCAAGTCTTTAAGCCCTTTTTATACTATCACCAATTTAATGTCTAGTTCCTAATATTTAACTTCAAATCTTTATTTTCTTTTAAGTATGGAGAATTGAATGTTTGTTGAATGAGAATTTAAGTAGTGAAGATTATGTTATAAGGGAGATGTGTATTAAAATGAAATAAAAGTTCGATAAATATTGGAAGGAATATAGTATTTTCCTTGCACTTAAAGCGATCTTTGATCCTCAGATGAAGTTTAATTTTTTTAAGTTTTGCTTTAACAAAATCGATCCTCTCAATTGTGAAGAGAAGTTGGCTAACATAAATAGCAAGTTATATAAGCTCTTTGGAGAATATGACAAAACCAAGATAGATCACATATCTAGGAGTCTTCAAGTTAGATCATCTTCTCAAGGGCAACACACATTTAGAGGTAAAGGAGTAGCATCATGGAATTTGAGAATTGAAAGAGGTTTAGGTATTGATTTTGCTACTTTAGATGTAAGTTTAACAATAACTTTATTTATTTTTTAATGATATATTTTTTTCGTGTTATGTATCAATATTTAATTTTTTTTTTCTTAATGATGTAGGAGTATTGTCAAGTAGAAGTAGAGAGTACTAATAAGCATAGTTGTCAAAATCGCGAGTTGACTTGCATGTTTATATGATTTTATGAGTTGGTGAGCACGTTCTTAGTCAACTCGCATGTAAAAACGTTTTTGAGGTAAAATCGTAGTAAAATCGCGATTTTGAATAGTAAAATCACCAAAATCGCGATTTTACTACGTTTCCACCGATTCCACAATATTGCACAACTAAGTAAAATTTCAACCATCCAGATCCAAATGAAACAAATATGTAATAATAGCTATTCATAGCTCAAGCCCAAAATTTTAAAAAACAAATATGGGCTTAATTGTTTAAAGCCCTCTAGCGTAGGGGAGTATGAGTCATATCCCAACATATTTGTTGGTCATCACTCCTCTCTTGTCAGTGTATTGCGTTGCATTGAAGTCTTTGTGTTTGTGTTCATCGATTGTTAGTCTTCTTGTTCCTATTTGTGATCATGTTCGTATTAAAGAACTCATGTTGATTGCTGCAACTTTCCTTATTTTAATTAATATTTTTGTAATAGTAAATAAAATAAAGGGTAGATAACTTTAACTTTATAAGAATTTTTTATATTTTTAATTTTACAAGAAAGGTATAAATGTATTTATATTTCTATCTTTTCAATATATCATTCTCATAGTTAAGTAAATGTGAGATATTGTTAAGTAAATATATTTTGAATTAATAATCACAAATAGTGCAAAACTTTACCTAATAATATATAATTTTGAAGGTTTTTCTTGTTATAGTGTCGAGTCTAATTTTTTATTTTTCATTCATAATCCGATTTATACTAGACCCTATGCTCATCTAATATAGATCATTGACTTGAACTAGGAATTTTATTTTATTTGGAGTCACCACCCAACTGAAGTTGGGAAAGATTGAACCAGGACTAATTGAGCAGATTAATCCTAATTTAGACAATTAGTCAAAGAGATTTCCTCTTTTCATTTTTGTGAAAGAGGAATGGGGAAAACCAGAGTTGCTGGAATTGGAGGCTAACCTATTAAAACCCTAAAGTTACAACCCTATTATCTTGAAATCTAAACCTTATCCTAATGTCTTTTATTGTTATTTATTTTGTTATTTATTTTTTTTATTTTTTGTTGTGTTTTTGAATAACTTATTCTAATATGAAAAAAATGATTCTTTCTTATTCTTTTTAGAGTTGCCCCAAATGGGTGCCTACGTATCTGCTATTTAGGATTAAACAGGCTGTAGTTCGCTTTTCATGAAAAACTTTTAGTGTGTTTGTTAATTTTAATTATGAAATTACTTCTAGTTTACGTTTTTATTATTTTAGTGTTTTTCTGGAAAAATCTAAGCTTAAGCTCGATTATTTTATTTTTCAAAAATAATAATTTTAAGAAAAAAACCAATTTTGGATCTATTTGAGAAAAGCATTTTTCTAAGTGATAAATTTTTTTTATTTCCCTATTTTTAACCTACCTCTAATATTATTATTATTATTTATTTTTTATTAATTTTTTTATTAATTTATTAATTTTTATTAATTAGAAAATCTAAATCTAACTTCTATCATTTTTCCTAATATATTTTTATTATTTTTTTATGATTTTATTATTTTTATAATTTTTTATTTTATTATATATTATTTTTTGTGATTTTTATAATTTTCTATTATTTATCCTAAACTAAACCTAAAAAAAACTAATCTAAATTCTAAAATTTTCCTAATATTATTTTTTTTTTGAATTATAAATAACAAAATTTGATAAATAAATAAATAATAAAACAATAAAAAAATAAAAAAAATCCAACTTACCTTGATCCGGGTCGATGTGCGGGTAGGGTCGGATCAGGTCGAAGTGGGTCGGTTGATCACGACGGTTGGGAGTGCTCGTTGACGGTGTTCCGATAGCCTTTCGAGGAGGTTGAGAGGTCGTTTCCTAGCTTTTCGACGGTGAGGAACTCAACCGTGGTGGTGGATTTCTCTAGAAGTACCTCCTAGTGGTGGTTCAAAGCTTGGTCGGCAATCACGACTTGAGGAACTTCGACGAGGCTTCGATTTCTCTTATTTTCTCTCTTTTTCTCACATTTGATCCGTGCTCTAGCTTCCTCCCCTCGATTCCTATTTATAGACATAAGAAATGGACTTGGATAAGCTCGGATTTCCTCCAATTGAGGCAAATCGGATTTCAGTTGAAAAACCCCTCTCCGATTTGTGTAAATCCATTAATTTGTTGCGATTTGAATCCAATTGGATTATGTTTATCCTATTTCAGTTAAAGATCTGTTGGATTTGTGTAAAAAAATCGAATCAAAACGGTCGAAATTCTATTTTTCCTCGCCAACGACGATCTTAGACAAAAGAAGAAGAAGGTCACGCGCCTGGTGCGTGCGTTCGTGTCGGCCAATCAGAAGTTGACACGTGTTCTAGGAAAAAATAAAAATCGGGCAAAATGCAGAAATGCCTCCTTCCGAGTTTCGAACCTGTGATGAACCGTCCCCCATGCGTAGTATGGCCATGGTCCAAACCAGTTGGGCTAACCCACTTCTCAGTTTTTTTTTTTTTGGAAATTTGCATATATGCAATGGGATTTTTATTATTTTTTATTTTTTTGAAATTTCAAAAATTTTTAAAAATTATTTAACCCCTTTTATTACTATTTCTACAATTATTTCTAAAATTGATGTATTTTTCCTATTCATTTTATTTTTTGAATATTTTCCCTATTTTTACTAAATTATAAGAAAAATTAAAAAAATTAAAAAATTGAAAATTGACTATTATTAATTATTAAGGGCAAAAATGGGGTGTTTACAGTTGCCCCTCTTTGTAGTAAAGTTTGAAAAACTTAACTACAAAGACAAGAAAGACGTCATTTTTGGCCTCATGACTAAATGGATAATGCCTTGGTTTGGCTAGTTATCTAGAATTTGGTCTTTAATAGGAAAATGCTCCATGAGCTAATAATCTCACGAGTACTTTGTGATGATTGGTATTGCTTAGGAAATGGTCTTAAACAACCTAACAATCTGAAGTAATGTATTCTCCCAAAAAGTGCTCTATGGGCTGACTAATCGGTGATGAGAAACATCTCAAGGATTATGTAGGAATGTGTTATTGTGAGTTGAATAGCTGATGATAAGAAGCGTCTCATCAGACTAGCAACCTTAAAGAGAAGATTATCTTAGGAAGCACTCTCATGAGCTGGCAACCTGTCAACAGAAGTGTCTGGCTAGACTAGCAACTGTTTGGGGAGAAATACTTCTGAAGAGTGCTCTTATGAGCTGACTAATCGGTTATCGACAAATTCGAAAAGTGCTCTCATGAGCTGACTAATCAACAAATTTAAAAAGTGCTCCTATGAGCTGACTAATCAAAAGCTTTGAAAAGTGCTCCTATGAGCAAACTAATCAAATGATTCGAAAAGTGCTCCTCTGAGCTAACTAATCGATATATTCAAAAAGTGCTCCTCTAAGCTAACTAATCGATAGACTCGAAAAGTGCTCCTATGAGCTAACTAATTGATAGCAAGAAGCACCTTCTTAGACTTGCAACCCTGAAACATAGGTATCTCGAAAGGTGCTCCTATGAGATAACCTTGAAAAAGGGTGTTTAGGACAGTGCCCTTCTATGGGCTAACTAACCTATAGTGAGAAGAAACGCTTCGAAAGGTGCCCCTTTGGGCTAATCTTGAGAAAGGATGTTTAGGAAAGTACCCCATTGTGGGCTGACTAACTTATGGTGGGAAACGTCTTCTTAGACTCACGACCTTGGGAAAAAAATGTCTCGAAAGGTGCCCCTATAGGCTGACCCTAAGAGAGGATGTTTAGGAATGTGCCCCATTGTGGGCTGACTAACCTATGGTAGGAAGACACGTCTCAAAAGGTGCCCCTACGGGCTGACCCTAAGAGAGAATGTTTAGGAAAGAGCCCCATTGTGGGCTAACTAACCTACAGTAGGAAGACACGTCTCGAAAGGTGCCCCTATGGGCTGACCCTAAGAGAGGATGTTTAGAAAAGTGCCCCATTGTGGGCTGACTAACCTATACTTTTGAAGTTGCTTCTAACGAACGGGTCAAATGACTTGATAAGAGATATCATGATGAGATCCTTGATGAGAGTCAAGCCGGAAGAAGGAATGTAGATCCTCTTGAAGTGCCGCTTGGACCGATCACAAGAAGTTGAGCGAAACGACTCAAGGAAGCATTTAACGGGTTGATAAAGGATGTCCATGAAGCCGGAAAGGATTGGAGCAATCATGAAGTTGGAACGGATTAGAACAACCATGGGAAGACCCTTGCTCTTATACAAGTCACACCGGACACGGGTTGAAGAGGGCGTGTACTTTCAAGGCACAACCGTGTAAGAATCTCAAGATTGCACAGAATCATACACGGCCAGACACACGGCTAAAAGGTACGGCCGTATATGGAGTCAAGCAAATGCACAGAAAGGTACACGGTCGTGTACACGGCCGTGTATGTTGCCAGAAGTTGTATAGAAAGGTACAGGGCCAAAGTACACGGTCGTGTACACGGCCGTGTATGTTGCCAGAAGTTGTACAGAAAGGTACACGACCAAAGTACACGGTCGTGTACACGGCCGTGTATCCCCTGCCGGCTAGCTTTTTCTATTTCGTGTTTTTACGCAACTTATCTAAGCTACGTCGTTTTAGACTTATTTTTCACGAATTGTAACCCTAATATAAAAGCTCCTAGGGTTTAGAACAACTAAGAAATTTACATCTTTGAACATTAAACACTTTTGAGAGGCACCTCTCTTGGTTCTTCAAGAACTAACTAGAACTTATCGGATTAATTTCCGTAGCGTTCATCCCGACTTATCAATCGGTCTTTCATCCCGATTGTGGCGTCTTCACATTATACTAAGGTTCTTGTCTCGCTTATAGACAACGGATCGCGGTTTCCACTTTAGGTGTTTGGGCATCTTAGGCAACGAATTTCCGAATGTATTGGTATTAGGTTTCGTCACGAGTTGGCGTGGTTCGCATTAGTTTGGTATCAGAGCTTAGGTTTGTCAAAACATCAAGTTCGGTTGAGGAAGGTAATATCAAAAACCCTAACTCCAATCGTTCATATCAATTATCGTATTCAATTTCGTAGTATTGATTGTCTTTTGATAGTGTAATATTGACAAGGCGATTGTTTAAAAAAAAAAAAGAGTAAAAATCATGACAAAAAAAAAGAAGAGAAAAGAAAAGAAAAGAAAACGTGATCAAGAGCAACAACGAAGACAAAAAAAAAAAAAAAATCGGATAGAAAAATAGAGGAAAATTTACGAACCCTAAAGTTGTTTTGAATTCTACGGAAGGAAATTGGTGTAGTTCGGGTTAGTTCCAAGAGAATTGAGAAGAGGAAATTGGCGAGTTGATATCATCATTATTTGTGAGAATACACGAGTGACTGTGTGATCTCATCATTTGAGCGAAACACGTAAGGGAGTGTATCGTGAGGTTTAATTATATATATATTTGTGTTAGTACTAATTTTTTCTACAAAGACTATGTCGAGACAACATTCTCTTGAAGGTGAGAGGGGAAGGTTTGATGCTAGGTTAGTAATTGAGGCATTGAGGGGAGAAATGAAGAGGATGTTCCAAGAGGGAATGGAACAAATTCATGAGATGGTAGAGCAAAGACTAGAGCAATCCACAAACGTATTCGAAGGGCGTAAGAGGGAGAGTCGTTCTAGGAGAGTACCGAGGGGTGGAGATGAAATGACGGATGATGACTTTGATGAGCCTTCTGTTGGGACTTATAGAGGATATAGTGGTCAAAATAGAGGAATTAGAGATTGGGAAGATAGAGGAGATAGGAAAAGAGAGAATATATTTCATACTAGATGTTATCTAGGAGCTCACATTTGTAGTTTGATTATTGATGGGGGAGTTGCTCCAATGTAGTGAGCAATTTTATTGTTGAGAGGCTAGGGCTCAAAACTGTTAGACACCCTAGTCCATATAAATTGCAGTGGTTGAATGATAGTGGAGAGACTAAGGTGAGTAAGCAAGCATTGATTGGTTTCCGCATTGGTAGGTATGAGGATGAGGTGTTATGCGATGTAGTGCCAATGTAAGCATGTCATGTGTTGTTGGGGAGGCCATGGCAATTTGATAAGAAGGTTGTTCATGATGGCTTTTCTAATAAGTATACACTTGTTCACCAGGGGAAAAGCTTTAATCTTAAACCGTTAACACCTAAGCAGGTGTATGAGGACCAATTGCAACTACAACAGTCTTTTGCAAAACATAAGGTGAGTGAAAAGCAGAGGGAGAGTGAGAGAGCAAAAGACAATGAGAAAGAAAAGGAATATAAAAGTTAAGATCAAAAGGAAAAAGAGAGGAAGGCTGGAAAGAGTGTGAGAGGCCAAGTTGAAGGGGGATCAACTTTGGTGGTGAGTGAAAAGGAGAGGGCAGCCTTGCAAAAGGAGAGTTGTGTGGCAAGAGCGAGTGTAGTGGGGAGAGCGTTAGTGATGAAGCAACCTATGTTGTTGCTGGTTTTTAAGGAAACATGTCTTAATACTAACGAACTATCTAACTCTTTGCCTAGTGTGGTTGTGTCTCTTGTGCAGGACTTTGAAGATGTCTTTCCTAAGGAGATTCCAAAGGGATTACCACCTATTTGTGGTATTGAGCACCAGATTGATCTTGTACCCGGAGCATCGATTCCAAACAAGCCAGCTTACAGGAGCAATCCGGAGGAGACAAAGGAACTCCAAAGGCAGGTTGATGAATTAATGGAGAAGGGGTACGTGAGAGAGTGCATGAGTCCATATGCAGTTCCTGTGATTTTGGTGCCTAAGAAGGATGGGACATGGAGGATGTGTGTTGACTGCCGCGCCATCAACAACGTTACGGTAAAGTATCGTCATCCCATTCCTCGCTTAGATGACATGTTAGATGAGTTACATGGGTCTAGTGTCTTTTCTAAAATTGATCTGAAAAGTGGATATCACCAAATTAGAATGAAAGAAGGTGATGAATGGAAAACTGCATTTAAGACAAAATATGGATTATATGAGTGGTTAGTAATGCCTTTCGGGTTAACTAATGCACCTAGTACTTTTATGAGACTTATGAACCATGTTTTGAGGACATTTATTGGAAAATTTGTGGTTGTCTATTTTGATGACATTCTTATTTATAGCAAAAGCTTGGAAGATCATATGTCACACTTGAGGGATGTTTTAGAAGTGCTTTGAAAGGAACAATTATATGCTAACCTCAAGAAGTGCACTTTTTGCACAGAAAAACTTGTGTTTCTTGGTTTTGTTGTTAGTGCGCAGGGAATACAGGTTGATGAAGAAAAGGTTCGTGTGATCCAAGAATGGCCTAGTCCAACCAATGTAAGTAATGTGCGGAGTTTCCATGGACTAGCGAGCTTTTACAGGAGATTTGTGAAGGATTTCAGCACCATTGCAGCACCACTTACTGAGGTAATTAAGAAGAACGTAGGGTTCAGCTGGGGAGAGCAACAAGAGAAGGCCTTTCAGACACTTAAAAATAAGTTGACTCAGGCGCCGTTACTTGCTTTACCTAACTTTGCTAAAACGTTTGAAATTGAGTGTGATGCTTCAGGATTAGGTATTGGAGCAGTGCTTATGCAGGAGAGAAGACCGATTGCATTCTTTAGCGAGAGGCTAAGTAGGGCAACCTTGAATTACCCTACTTACGACAAGGAGCTATATACATTGGTTCGAGCCCTGGAGACGTGGCAACACTACGTTTGGCCAAAAGAGTTCGTGATCCACATTGATCATGAATCTTTGAAGTATTTGAAGGGGCAACACAAGCTGAACAAAAGGCATGCTCGTTGGGTGGAGTTCATCGAAACATTTCCATATGTCATCCACTACAAGCAAGGTAAAGAGAATGTAGTTGCTGATGCACTTTCTAGAAGGTATACTCTTATCTCTACTCTTAGTTCTAGACTTCTTGGTTTTGAGCACATTAAGGAGTTATATGCTGCTGATCGAGATTTTTGTGAGGAGTATGTGCAATGTGAGAAGAGTGGGCATGGAAAATTTTATAAACATGACGGATTCTTGTTTAGGGAGAGTAAATTATGCATTCCAATTTGTTCTCTAAGAGAATTACTTGTGAGGGAGTCTCATGGAGGAGGTTTAATGGGACACTTTGGAGTAGCTAAAACATTAGGGGTATTGCAGGAACACTTCTATTGGCCTCACATGAAACGAGATGTTGAGAGGATTTGTGAACGATGTGTCACATGTAAGCAAGCGAAATCTAGAGTCCAACCTCAAGGGCTTTACACCCCACTTCCCATTCCTCATGAGCCTTGGGTAGATATTTCTATGGATTTTGTGTTAGGATTACCCAGGTCTAGACATGGTCAAGATTCTGTTTTTGTAGTTGTTGATAGGTTTTCTAAAATGGCACATTTCATTCCTTGTCACAAAACGGATGATGCTTGTAATATTGCTAATTTATTCTTTAGGGAAGTTGTGCGATTGCATAGTATGCCTAGAACAATTGTATTAGATAGGGATGCTAAGTTCTTAAGCTACTTTTGGAAGACTTTGTGGGCTAAGTTAGGAACTAAGTTATTGTTTTCTACTACTTGTCATCCACAGACTGATGGTCAAACTGAGGTAGTGAATCAAACTTTATCTACTTTGTTGAGGGCTGTAATTAAAAAGAATATTAAAAGTTGGGAGGATTGTTTGCCGCATGTTGAATTTGCCTATAACCGTACAGAGCATTCTGCTACTAAATTTTCTCCTTTTGAAATTGTGTATGGTTTTAATCCACCAACTCCTTTGGATTTATCACCTTTGCCTATTTCTGAGTATGTTAATTTAGATGGCAAAAAGAAGGCCGAATTTGTTCAACAGATCCATGAGAAGGCAAGGCTGAACATTGAACGACGAACAGAGCAGTATGTGAAACAAGCCAACAAGGGTCGTCGACAAGCTGTTTTTGAACCTGGAGTTTGGGTTTGGGTTCACATGCACAAAGAGCGGTTTCCCGTGCAGCGTCGATCTAAACTACTTCCTAGAGGTGATGGACCATTTCAAGTTCTTGAGCGCATCAACGACAATGCATATAAGATAGATTTGCCTAGTGCGTATCAAGTAAGTGCCACATTTAATGTTACTGATCTTAGTCCTTTTGATGTAGGTGACGATTTGAGGACAAATCCTTTTCAAGAGGAGGGGAATGATGAGATCCTTGATGAGAGTCAAGCCGGAAGAAAGAATGTGGATCCTCTTGAAGTGCCGCCTGGACCGATCACAAGAAGTCGAGCGAAACGACTCAAGGAAGCACTTAACAGGTTAATAAAGGATGTCCATGAAGCCGGAAAGCATTGGAGCAATCATGAAGTTGGAATGGATTGGAACAACCATGGGAAGACCCTTGCTCTTATACAAGTCACACCGGACACGGGTTGAAGAGGGCGTGTACTTTCAAGGTACGACCATGTAAGAATCTCAAGATTGCATAGAATCATACACGGCCAGACACATGGCTAAAAGGCACGGCCGTGTATGGAGTCAAGCAAATGCACAGAAAGGTACATGGTCAAAGTACACGGTCGTGTATGTTGCCAGAAGTTGTACAGAAAGGTACACGGCCAAAGTACACAGTCGTATACACGGCCGTGTATGTTGCCAAAAGTTGTACAAAAAGGTACACGGCCAAAGTACACAGTCGTGTGCACGGCCGTGTATCCCCTGCCGGCTAGCTTTTTCTGTTTCGTGTTTTTACGCAACTTATCTAAGCTACGTCGTTTTGGACTTGTTTTTCACGAATTGTAACCCTAGTATAAAAGCTCCTAGGGTTTAGAACAACTAGGAAATTTAAATCTTTGAACATTAAACACTTTTGAGAGGCACCTCTCTTGGTTCTTCAAGAACTAACTAGAACTTATCGGATTAATTTCCCTGGCGTTCATCCCGACTTATCAATCGGTCTTTCATCCCGATTGTGGCGTCTTCATATTATACCAAGGTTCTTGTCTCGCTTATAGACAACGGGTCACGGTTTCCACTTTAGGTGTTTGGGCATCTTAGGCAATGAATTTCCGAACGTATTGGTATTGGGTTTCATCACGGGTTGGCGTGGTTCGTATCATATCTTACAATATGTGAATGATGCTTACCAATTTATCGCGGATAGCAACCAAACAATTGAACCTTCGTTCTGGTTTGCTTACTTTTGCTTCAAAACAGGGCTGGGGGTCTTAATGTGCCTCCTTTCTTATGCGCATGGCTCTTGTGATTGTAGTATTATCCTATTAATGTACCAAGTTTAATGCTCAAAAGTAGGTAGAATTATATCACAAAATTTATTGAGATTCATTATCATTTCAATGGTCATCATTTATTAGTGAAAGTGATGGGTAATGTGTTTAAGAATGTTTGTTTTAATGAGAATTAGTTGGAGTTATCGATCATTCAGAGACATTAACTTTTCTTGTAAGAGAAATGAAAACTAAACTCAACGAAATTTGTATTAAATATTAGCATTCATAAACATTGGCAAAACTTCAATTTTCTTGCCTTAGGATAGTACATCTTAACAGCATTTGTATTAATGGGGTCTCTCAATTCTGGACCATCCATTTGAGCTAATATTAGAGCACCTCCTGATAATACCTTCTTTACAACGTATGGGCCCTCATAGTTTAGGGTAAACTTCCCCCTGGAATCTTGAGCATTCGGGAGAACTTTCTTTAGCACCAGATCTCCTTCTTTGAAACATCGATGCCACATTTTCTTGTTAAATGCTCGGGCTATTCTTTGTTGGTAACATTGGCCGTAACATAACGCAGTGAGTCTTTTTTCGTCGATCAAATTCAACTGATCAAGCCTCTTCTTTACCCAGTCTGATTCATCTAACCGCGCTTCTGACAGAATTCTGAAGGATGGTATTTCAACCTCAATTGGTAAGACTGCCTCAGTGCCATATACCAGTGAATATGGGGTAACTCCAGTAGATGTTTGAATTGAAGTTCTATAAGCCATGTGGGCGAATGGCAGCGTCTCGTTCCAATCTTTATAAGTGATTGTCATTTTTTCGATGATTCTTTTAATATTCTTGTTGGCTGCTTCCATTACCCCATTTATCTTAGGTCGATAGGGAGTTGAATTTCTATGGTTTATATGGAACTCTTGACACAAATCTGTCATCGACTTGTTATTGAGATTAGTACCGTTGTCGGTGATGACTAACTCAGGAACTCCATATCGAGCTATTATGTCCCTCTTCAGGAATCGAACTATTACTCCTTTTATGACACTGGCATATGATGAAGCTTCCATCCACTTAGTGAAGTAATCAATGGCTAACAGTATAAATTTGTGGCCATTGGATGCTATTGGAGTAATTGGGTTGAAGATGTCAATTCCCCACATGGTGAAAGGCCATGGTGTAGACAACGAATGCAGCTCTTTAGGCGGAGCATTTATTCGGTTTGCATAAACTTGACATAAGTGATAGTACTTGACATATTTGATACAATTTGATTCCATGGTTAGCCAATAATAACCCAATCTCATGATTTTTCGGGCCAACATGTAGCCGTTCATGTGAGGTCCACATACTCCTTCATGCACTTCTTTCATCAGTTCATATGCCTCATTTTTATCCACATATCTTAACAAGGTGGTATAAGGCGACCTTTTGTAAAGCACAGGCCCATTTAATAAGAAATGACTTGCTAACCTTCTGAGTGTTCTTTGGTCTTTTTTGCTAGCCATTTCAGGGTATTTGCTTTCTTGGAGAAAAGTTTTGATGTCATGATATCAAGGCTTGTCATCTTGTGCTTTTTCAATTACCAAACAGTAGGCGGGCCGACTTTCGATTTCTATTTCCAGTGGTTGGACTTCAACTCCCCCTGTTATTTGAATTATAGATGCTAGTGTGGCGAATGCATCTGAAAACTGATTCTGAGTTCTCGGGATGTATGTGAAGGTGATTGCCTTAAATTCATCGATTAGCTCTATCAAATGCTAATCGTATGGTACCAATTTGGGGCCTTTAGTCTTGTATTCCCCTCTTGTCTGTAATATGATGAGTGAAGAATCCCCATACACTTCTAATTCACAGATTTCCATGTGGCAAGCCATTTTAAGGCCGAAGATGCATGCCTCATATTCCGCGATATTATTAGTATATGGAAAAGTGAGTCTTATTGCTGAAGGGAATCGTGTTCCTTTTGGGGATGTCAACACTACCCCGATCCCACAACCAAATACATTGGTAGCTCCATAAAAAAACATCTTCCACTTAGGGTTTTGGTCTATCCCACAGTCTCCTACTAATGCACTTTCTACTGTTAATATATTTTCATCAGGGAATTGGGCTTGTGATTCTTGGGAATCTCCCTCAACTGGGTGTTCTGCCAATTGGTCGACTAAAGATTGTCCTTTTATTGAATTTTGATTTATGTATGTGATGTCAAATTCTGATAAAAGCATTTGCCATTTGGAGATTCTCCCTAACAAAACGGGCTTCTCTGCTAAGTACTTCAAAGGATCGTGTCTTGTTAGCAATTCAATGTGATAGTAAAGGGTATATTGCCTTAATCGATGCATGACCCAAATCAAAGCACAGTAAGTCCTCTCCACTTCTGAATACCTCTGTTCCCCATCTATGAATTTCTTACTTAGATAATATATGGAACGTTCTCTCCCCTCTTCATCTTTCTATCCCAACACGTACCCTATGGACTTAGGGAATATCGTGAGGTATAAGAATAAGGGTTTCCCCTATTTTAGAACTATCAAGACTGGAGGATTTATGAGATAGTCTTTGATTGTCCTAAATGCTTCTTCACATTCATCATCCCATTATACCGTGGTATTCTTTTTTAGTAGACGGAATAGTGGACGACATTTGTCTCTAAGTTATGAGATGAAACGAGCTATGTAATTCAACCTTCCTAGCAAGCCTCTTACCCGTTTGACAGTACATGGAGAGGGCAGTTCTAGTATGGCCTTTACTATGTCAGGGTCAATTTTAATACCTTCTCAGCTTATGACAAACCCTAACAACTTGCCTGTTGTGACCCCAAAAGTGCACTTTTTTGGATTCAACTTGAGCTGAAACTTTCTCAATCGCTTGAACAACTTTCTCAAAATAACCGCACAACTTTCTTCTTCCCTAAACTTGGCTATCATATCGTCGACATATACTTCGACTTCTCGATGCATCAAGTCATGAAGTATTGTGACCATGGCTCTCTGATACGTTGCTTCGGCATTTTTCAAACTAAAGGGCATGACTTTGTAACAGAAAGTTCCCCATGTTGTGATGAATGTCGTTTTAGTTTTATCCTCCTCAACCATTTTTATTTGATTATATCCTGAGAAACCGCCCATAAATGAGAAAAGATGGTTTTCTGCAGTGTTGTCCACTAGGACATCGATGTGAGGTAAAGGGAAGTTATCTTTTGGCATGGCTTGGTTTAAGTCTCGGAAGTCTATGCATATATGTACTTTTCCATTCTTTTTTAGAACGGGGACTATATTTGCTACCCATTCCGAATAGTAAGATACTTTGATGAACCCCACTTCTAGTAGTTTCTTGACTTCTTCTTTAATTTTTAGTAAGATATCAAGCCTAAATCTTCTCAATTTCTGTTTTTTAGGTTTGACATCTTCCCTTGTAGGAAGCTTGTAAACTACTATTGATTGGTCTAGTCCTGGCATGTTGCCATATGACCAGGCGAACACATCTACATACTTAGTTAACAGCTCGATGATCACGTGTTTTTGCTCGGCACTTAAATTAGTCCCGATCTTGAGGTTTTTAGGTTTCTCAGTGCTTCTTAGATTTACTGTCTCCATCGGCACGTCTATTGAAATCCTACTTTGTTCATGTTTTTGCCAATTTTTTGGTATTATTTCATAGTCAAGGACATTGCCTCCAATGGCTGACCCAACAATGTTGGAAATGATATCAGTGATTTCATTTTCTACCTGCGTGAAATGTCCCTGATGTTCAATGGTAGGGAATGTGGGTGAAGTAAAACGAGAGTACGTATATAAGCAAAAAACAAACGAATGAATTGCAATTTATTGAATCTGAAACGAAACCACAATAAAATTTTGCTTAATAATTGTTCCCTATCCTTGAGCTGACGTAGTGCTATCAATAGGATAACAAAACCAATTGTTGAGAGCTGGATGCTGCTCGGACGTGCCAGGGGTCGGGCTCCCATTGCTGACGTCAGCTTGGCTTATCCTTGGCACTTGAATGGTAGTTGCTTGTTTGAATGATTGTTGGAGGGGTGGAAAACGCCTCTGAGTATTGCTTGGCCCCCCTTTCCTTCGGGTATCCCTTGCTTGCGCCTCTTCCTAGGCTATAGGAACGTACCCTAGTCCAAATGTCCCTTGCTGTCCCTCCTTAAACTAATGGCCCTCCTTACTAGTCACCACATTCACCTCGTTGAATATTTGGAGACCAAAGTCTTTAGAACCATCTTCCCTGATGTAGGGTATAGCGGTCTCTATGTAGATGGCGTAATCTTGCTCTCGTAGCTGATCTGTCCATTTGCAATAAACTTGACTTTTTAATGGAGGCTTGAGGGTATGGCTCCAGCGGTATGTATCTACGGCCTTCCCAAAAGTAGATTAAAAGGCCTTGGAATGTCGAGGACTTTAAAGGAGATGTGGAATATCTATGGGCCAATCTCCATTGGCAAGCTTATTTCCCCTACTATGTCTCTCTTTGACCCGTCGAAAGCCCTAACCATTGTTGAGCTTGGTTTGATGTTGCTTGGATCGACTCCTAGTAGGTTGAGGGTAGCTAATGGGCACACGTTGAGAGAAGATCCATTGTCAATGAGTACTCAGGAGACAATTGTGTTGTTGCATTTTACCATAATGAACAACGGTTTTGTATGTTGGTCTCCGTCTTCTCCCAGCTCTTCGGGAGAGAAAGATATCTGGTCTATGGTGAAGATCGAATCTACCACGTGGCTCAATTTGCCTGTTGCAATGCCCTCTGGTACCTTGATCTGTTTAAGCACTTTAAAGAGTGCTTCCCTGTGAGGCTCAGAGGTTGTAAGGAGGCCCATAAGTGATATATGGGCTGGAACCTTGTTCAGTTGTTCCATGATCTTATATTCGCTTACCTTGACCATCTTTGTAAATGCAGCGAACCCCTCTTCTTCCTCTTTTCCTACCTCAGTGTTGAGCTCTTCAGTTAGGTCTTGTATTTCAGCCATAGATTATCCCCGAACGGGTGATTTCACCTACGATAGGGGGTCTTTCTTGATCAAGAGCTCAATAGTCAAATGGAACTACCTTATATCTCTCTACGGGTATTGGGACATTGAATACATACCTCTTCCTTGGAATTTACACCTTAGTAGATTGTCCCTCGTAGCACTTTATGACTATCGGCTTTTAGTCCGATTTAATCATGTTCACAAACTTCTCCTCTTCTTTTGGTGGGTTGTCCTCTTTCTCAAACTCGGGCCCCCATCTACTATGTAGCCTATACTCGATGGAGTGAAGGAGTAATTTACCAGATACTCAAATCTCCCATGCGATTCGCCTAAGGTACCGACCGTTGGGTCTCCAACTAACCATCCTTTCTTGATCTGTGATTTAGGGGTTTCATCTGGGGTTTGGCGTGAGTGACTTCCTCGTTACACTGTTGCTTTTTGCTATTTTGGAGACTCTTTGGAATCCGGCTCTTTAGATGTGATCATATTGATAGTGGGCTTATGGTTGGGCAGCAAATTTGTGTTGACATTCGGTGCTAATGCATTAACAAAGTCTAGCTACACTATTCTGGCATCAATCAGATCTTAAATTTTGTTTTGAAGCCTCCAGCATCTATTTGTAAAATTCCCCTCTTGGCCCATCTAATAATCACACTTGAGGTTTAAGTCAAAATTTCTAGGCTTGTACCGGTCACTCGGGATCTCGAAGCTAATCAAATTATCTGCTCGCAGCCGAACGAAGACCTGACTGAGCAGGATCGGGATTGGAGTGAACTATCTTAAGACTCTAGTGGCCTGGGTGTGATTCATTAGGGACTGCTGGATTGGGGTACTTGTGGTCTGGAATGTCACGCGGGTCCCAACTTTGTCTGCCTTGCCGGAATTGACCGTGCTGACGGTAGACTCCTTGGCTTTGCTACCTCCTAGGGGCCTTTGTAATGATGTAACCCTAGGAGGATCCATTGCTTGGAGTCTGCCTGATGTGACAGCATTCTCGATTCGGCACCCCGCTGCCACTACATCTGCGAAGCTAGATGACATCTGGCCCACTAGATGTGAGAAGTAGGTCTTATCCAGAGTGTTGACAAAGATGAATGTCAACTCTTTTTTCAGAAATTAAGGTCGCTACCCTAGCAGCTTAAGCTCTCCAGTGCTAAGCATACTCCTTGAAAGACTCAGTGTGCCTCTTTCGAAGACTTCCCAAGTCGATTACCGAAGGGGCAACTTCAATGTTAAATTTGTACTAGTCATAGAATGCCCGAGCAAGTCTTTCCCTAGTATTGACTTGGTTGAAGTCTAGGTGTGCATACCAGACGAGGGTAGGGCCTATAAGGTTGTCTTGGAAGGTCTGGATCATAAGTTGGTCATATTGGGCGTACTTGCTCATCTTTCGTATATACAACCTTGTATACATCTTAGGGCATCCAGTACCATCATATTTTTCAAATTCCAGGGTCTTGAACTTCTCTGGGTATACCTCCTCCCCATATACTGATAAGCTAGTGATCCCTGCTTGTTCAAAACCATCAGGCCCCTCTATTGTCTTCATCTTATTAACCAGCTATTGAAAAAGTCTCCTTTCCATCTCCTTTTGCCTATCCTCCATTTCCCTCTTTATGTCGTCAAAGGTTAGACCAAGATTGACTTTCGGTTCATACTCGAAAGCCGACTTCAGGTGGGAATTGATCTCTTCGTATTCTGGCGGTTGATCCTCTACTGCTTTCCCCTTTATGGCCCCTGAGTGTTCTTCTTGAGTCGATTGGGTGGTGCGAAGGAGGCCAACACTCTCAATCAGGAGGTGGACTTGTGCAGCTAATTGCTGGACTGTTTATTCTAGGGATACGATCCTAGGATCTAAGGTGGTGTCAGCACTTGTGTTGTTACGGTTGTCGCTGTTGTTGCCACTGTTTGCCATTTTGGTCTTTGAGCGGGTGTGAATTGGGCTTCTTGGAGGGTTCGGTTATTTGGGCGCTATCTTTGATACCTGGCACGCATTTTTTTCAGTATGATGTAGGTATGTAAATATGATGCATGTATCACACAGATGCTAAAATAAAGGGGGCCAACAATTGATTAATGATATAATACTGAAACTTTATTTTTATTAATATTGGAAACTTGAAGTTTGATACTTGAAAAAAATGAAAAAATATAATAGTAATCTATTTCCTAGTTCTCTTGGTCTTCTACTGTGTAGGCGTCGGTTTTCCGCTGATGATAGCTTTTAACTCTCTGACTCTAGCTTGGGTCTTCTCCAGCTGAGCTTCCAAGGCCTTGTTCCTTTTATCAGACTCCTTGAATCGGCCCTTCTAGATATCCTTCTTATAATCTGCAACTTCGAAGTATACTTCCATCCGAGCCTTAACTTGTTCTAAATAGGTTCTAAGCTCTGGATCTACCTTGTCTGGCTCGGGTTGGATGATATCTAGGACTCGGTATGCCCTTTCCCCTATTTGATATAGCTGGTGGATCACAAAATCCCTGGTGGCTCGGTGTTTGCCTACTTTGCCATCCAGTTCTCCGAGGTCAACATTAGGGCTCTCGATTCGGGCCTCCCATAGGGCTTTAACCTTTGCTAGCTTGGCAAACTTCTCGGCTACCAGCAGATTTGGGTCTTGATATTCAAACGTGATTGCTTCTAGTGATGGCCAATAAACTATGTCCTGAATGGTACAAAACTGGCGGACCACCGAGTTTAGATGATAACCTATACATTCGCTGATACCGATCAAAGGTACAACCTGAAGGTTTTTGCAAGTTAGGATGACTTTGTTGCAGCAACTCCATCTAGCCGTCCATAAGATGTCATCGGTACTGAAACTCTTGAGCACTTCCACTCAGCTGTGGCTAGTAAGGTTGTCGGGTAGCTTTATCTTTTCTATGCATGAGTCCACAAGGTCCACTTGTTGGGCTAAAGTTTTCCGGACTAGGTTCAGCCCAAAACATTTGAGGTGGCTTACAAACCATATCAGGATGAGGTTGATGTTTGAGCGGAGGATCCCGTGGCCCTTTTTCTTGACAAAGTTTAAGTTTCAGATTTGTTCAGCCAGTAGAGCTAAGATGTAAGATTTCCCTTCTAAGAATTGGGCCACCAGTTCTGCAACTTTGTAATGGACATAAAAGGTTTCAATGGGGAAGAGTATGGTGGTGAAAGCTATTAGTATGAAAGAACTCACCCTCCTCTATTTGTAGCTCTTGGGGTCCCCACATAATATGTCTTTTCTATCCCCATCATCCTCCTGGGCTATGAACCAGGCTTTTAACTCATCCATTCGTATGCAATATCTGTTACAGTTTGCTAAGGCCTTATTGATCGCTATCTTGCGAATACCCAGAAGTCTACTGAAGATACTGGCTGGCCCAGCCTCAAGATCTAGCACATACACTTTGCCGGTTAGTGATGGAGCCTGTAGAAGTTGGGTGTACTCTTTTAGAGTGGGAGTGATCTCATGTAGCCTAATGAAGAAAGCTGCGGGCTCTACTTCCCATAGATGGAGGATGGCTTGTATCAAAGGTAAGTTCATCTCCATCTTCATCAACGAGAGGATGGGCCCTATCTTCTGTTGAATAAAGGCCTGCTCTTCAGGGTTGTACAGAGTAAACTAATGGTCCAGTACCAACTTCGAGTCCAGAGGTTTGCAAACTCGGATCTCTTTGCGGAGGAGGTAGTCGACCGTAGAATTAGCCATCTATTATAATAGAAATCTCTAATTACAAAAACTATATTACAATGTACAAATGATGTTATTATAGGGAAATGTATCTGAACTCCATGAATAGAATAAAAGTATTACTTCATTAGTCAATTGCTAGCCCATGACTTCATGTATGCAGATAGGTGGGTTCTAACAGGTCCCCAAGCTCTATGGCCTCCCGCATTTTCAAAGAAATGGATCTTAGGCCATATCGAAGCATTGGGTAGGGTAGCCTAATCAGTCCCGAACGGTGATCATATCACTTTGCTTGAAACCTACACAATGGCCCCCCCGTCTTAAGGTCCTAAGACAGCTTGGGTTTGACTGTATCTATTCACACGATTACGTGTATGCAGACTCAATCAGTAAAAGTAAATAACTAAACCCTAAATCTAGTTAAATCCTTGAAAGGTTAGCAACAGTATAACAATCAACAGACATTTCTTGGAAAAAGTGATTTGAGGAGGTTCAGGTGGCTAAGAAAAGCCCCCCAATGGAGTCGCCATCCTGTCGAGTCTAATTTTTTATTTTTCATTCCTAATCCGATTTATACTAGACCCTATGCTCATCTAATATAGATCATCGACTTAAATTACGAATTTTATCTTATTTAGAGTCGCCACCCAACTGAAGTTGGGAAAGATTGAACCAAGAATAATTGAGCAGATTAATCCTAATTTGAACAACTAGTCAACGAGATTTCCTCTTTTCGTTTTTGTGAAAGAGAAACGGGGAAAACCAAAGTTGCTGGACTCGAAGGCTAACCTATTAAAACCCTAAAGTTACCACCCTATTCTCCTGAAATCTAAACCTTATCCTAATGTCTTTTATCGTTATTTATTTTGTTTTTTATTTTTGTTATCTTTTTTTTGTGTTTTTAAATAACTTATTCTAATATGAAAAAAATGATTCTTTATTATTCTTTTTAGAGTTACCCCAAATGGATGCCTACGTACTTGCTATTCAGGATCAAACGGGCCGTAGTTCTCTTTTCATGAAAAACTTTTAGTGTGTTTGTTAATTTTAATTATGAAATTACTTCTGGTTTACGTTTTTATCATTTTAGTGTTTTTTGGAAAAATCTAAGCCTAAGCTTGATTATTTGATTTTTGAAAAATAATAATTTTAAGAAAAAAACCAATTTTGGATTTATTTAAGAAAAGCATTTTTCTAAGTGATAAAAAGTTTTTATTTCCCTATTTTTAATCTACCTCTAATATTATTATTATTTTTATTTTATTTTTTATTAATTTTTTATTTTTATTTTTTATTAATTTTTTATTTTTATTTTTTATTAATTTAATTAATTAATTAATTAATTAAAATTTTTTCTTTTATTTTTATTATTTTATCTAGCATAACCTAAAAATCTAAATTCTATCATTTTTCCTAATATATTTTTATTATTTTTTTATGATTTTATTATTTTTATAATTTTTTTATTTTATTATATATTATTTTTTGTGATTTTTATAATTTTCTATTATTTATCCTAAACTAAACCTAAAAAAAAAAACTAATCTAAATTCTTACATTTTCCTAATATTATTTTTTTTGAATTATAAATAACAAATAAATAAATAACAAAATTTGATAAATAAATAAATAATAAAAACAATAAAAAATTTGGAAAATCCGACTTACCTGGATTCAGGTTGGTGCGCGGGTCAGGTCGAGTTGGGTCGAAGTGGGTCGGTCGATCACGGCGGCTAACAGTGCTCGTTGACGGCATTCCGGTGTCCTTTCGAGGAGGTTGAGAAGTCGTTTCTTAGGTTGAGAGGTCATTTCCTAGCTTTTTGAGGGAGGGGAACTCAACCGTGGTGGTGGATTTCTCCAAAAACACCTCCTAGTGGTGTTTCGAAGCTTGGTCGGTGGTTGTGGCTTGAGGAACTCCGACGAGGCTTCCATTTCTCTGATTTTCTCTCTTTTTCTCACTTTTGATCCGTGCTCTGGCTTCTTCCCCTTGATTCCTATTTATAGACGCAAGAAATCAAGCTCGATAAGCTCGGATTTCCTTCGATTGAGGCAAATCGGATTTTAGTTGAAAAACCCCTCTCCGATTTGTGTAAATCCATCGATTTGATTCCAATTGGATGATGTTTATCCTACTTCAGTTAAAGATCTATTGGATTTGTGCAAAAAAATCGAATCAAAATGGCCGAAATTCGATTTTTCCCCATCGGCGACGATCTCGAACGAAGGAAGAAGAAGGTCAAGCACCCAGCGCGTGCGTTTGTGTCGGCTAATCAAAAGCTGACATGTGTCCCAGGCAAAAATAAAAATCTGGCAAAACTCAGAAATGCCTCCTCCGAGTTTCGAACCTGTGACGAGCCGTCCCCCACGCGCAGTGAGGCCATGGTCTGAACCAGCTAGGCTAGCCCACTTCTTAGTTTTTTTTTTTCGCAATTTGCATATATGTAATGCGATTTTTATTATTTTTGTATTATTTTGAAATTCCAAAAATTTATAAAAATTATTTAACCCCTTTTATTACTATTTCTACAATTATTTTCCAAAATTGATGTATTTTTCCTATTCATTTTATTTTTTGAATATTTTTCCTATTTTTACTAAATTATAAGAAAAATTAAAAAAAATAAAAAAATGAAAATTGACTATTATTAATTATTAGGGGCAAAAATGGGGTGTTTACATATAGTATCTTCTTTGTTATGTACTTTTGGTTAGTAGTTATTTGTCATTTTTTAATATTACTCATTTCTAATGGTATATCTTCATTATCAATTTTTATTTATTAGTAATTTCTTAAAGTCAATTGATTTTTAAATTTTATCTATTATCTTTTAACTTTTGTATATATAACTAGGTGAAACTTGCTTTATACATGATTTATCATTTTAGAAATGAAATATCTATATTATATAACTTATACTCGATTATCTATATTATGACTTTTATTGCAAATTTGCAATTTATGGCTAAAATAAATGCTCAATTTCCTTATTTCTATTATTCATTATATTTTTTAATGACTATTGTAAGTAAATTTATAATATTTAGAAGTTATTTTACATAGAAACTTACATTTCTGCGTTCCGTTTCTACGTTCCGATTCTATAGACCCCTTAGCAACTCTACATAAAATCGTGATTTTGACAACCTTGCTAATAAGTCTTCTTTAGATCTTTATCTAGATGAGCTAGTAATGGATATAAACATCTACTTAAAATTAGATGTATTATAATATTGGAAGGCTCAAAGCCAAAGGTATCTTGATTTGTGCATCATGGCCTCTAATGTACTCAACATTATAATTGCTACTATAGCATTTGAGCAGCTTAGTATTGATGCTTATGTTCTTAATAAGTACCATAGTTCTATGCTTCCTACAAATGTGAAAGCTTTAATTTGTATACATAATTGGTTAAAGGATTTTCTTGTGAAAGTGGTTTTTTTTTTCTTCTTTTGGTAATATTTTCTTTTAATGTATTATTTTAAGCTTTTAGCATTTGTATCTAATTGTATGTGTGATTTTGTGAATTATAGATGAAGAAGAACACACTAGGACTACATCAAAGAAGGACTCGAATTTGGTTGATGATGATGATGATTGATGGATATATAATGAATGAGAAGGTATGATAGGTGTTTCAATAGCTTTTTTTTCCCCCTTTATTATTGACTTTGTTTGCTTGTATAATTAGTGAAAAAGAGTTGGAGGTAATAATTGTTACATTTGCTTGATTATGGTTTGGGGTTGTTTTGTTCTCTATTATATGATATTTAAGTTTTTTTTTAATTTTTAATTAGTGGTTGTTAGTTTCATCTAATTGTTGTATGACATATATATTGTTAAGAACTAAAAATACATTATCACTTTAAAAATATATAATTTTCTTAAAAAAAAATACTGCAGGTTTGCGAGTCAGCCTACTTAACTGCAAACTTATGTGAGGTAAGTTGGGCCTCTTTTTTTGGCTTGCTTTTGATGTGAGCCAATGCGGGCCAGCCTGCATTGACCCGTAAGCTAGCATAGGTCGAGGCGAGCCAGCCCATTAGGCTTGCATTCCCAACTCTAGCTACTTATATGTAGTAAAAAAAATTAAAATTACTAAATTATAAAATTTAAACCTGCTCCTAACTAATATAAAATATGGGAATACCAACACTTAAGGGATAAAATCAATGAACTAGAAAATTGGAATATCAAGATATGATATTAACAATCATATGATATTAAAATATGCCAAATTTGATTATTAGCTCCTTAACCGACTTAAATTATTTTCTTTAATATCCCTTTCAAGTTTCCAAAGTATTAAAGCACAATAGCCACCTTCTTCTGAAGTGTAAATCATCCTAATTAATTAACTAAATCTTTCTATTCCTTAAAAAGAACATTAGTTAATTAATTGTTTAATGTCCTAAGCCTAACCTAGTTACAATGTATAATTCTTTATGTCTTACTTGTATATAAAAGTTAGTTTGTCATAGAATCAATTGAATTAATTTTACTCTTCTCAGATTTAACCAAATCAAACATGTATTCCATATATTATAAAATACATGCTCGATGAACAAAAATCAAGTTCATGCAATATTCAAACATTTATACAATAATATCATAGATCCATCAATCCAATATTTGAAACAATTATGTCTAATTCATGATTAAAATAAGCACATAAATCACAAGGGAAAAAACACAATCCATGGGCAAAAATAATAAGAGGAAAGAGAAAACTTAGTCTTTGTCAAAAAATTCAGAAATCCTAATCCTTTAATCCTTACATAAATATGCTAACAATTATAAATGGTATAGATTATGTTATTATGAAAAAACCACAAATAAAACTACTCTAGTCTATGGAATTAAAGAAACAAAATTGTCCTCCTTTCATGTGTGATGTGTCTTATTTTATAGTCTTCCAACCAAATCATGTTTTCTTTCCTAATTATTATTTTTGAATCTCACAAAATTCATTTCCTTGATTTGTTATAATCTAACATGGATTCTCACACTTACTGTGTGTATATTTTTTGAATCTATAAATTTTCTTATCAAAAGATTTAAAGTATACTCATTAGTGTAATATAAATTTGGATAAAAATATATAATTTTCACACTTATCAAAAGGAATAGAAGCTATGAAATCAATGTTGAGAGACCTTGATGAATAGAGTGATGATGAGCTAGAAGATGAATGTATTGAGAAGGTGCCTGAAATCAAATGCATGCAATATAAAGAGCTCAGCACTAGTGAGATCAAATCGATGCCATAAGTGAAAAACCCCTAGTGGTTGAACTTAAACCCTTACCTGATCATTTAAAATATGCTTTTCTTGCAATAGATGATACATTGCCAATAATTATTTCTTCTTTTTTAAAAGGTGATCAAAAGCAAAAGTTGTTAGATGTTCTCAAAGAGTATAAGGAAGCAAGTGGGTAGACAGTAGTAGACATTAAAGTAATTAGCCCATTGATATATACACATGGAACTTTGCTGGAGAATGAATGCAAACCCACAGTAAAATTAAAGCTGTGTAAGTGAGATGGGCCATGTAGGCCAACTCGTTTAACTTATGAAAAAATACGGGTTAAGGTTAAAAATTTCAACCCATTTACAAAGCAAGTTACCTAACCCAAAGGTTAAAGCAAGCTAACCCGCTATAAGTTGAGTTGGCCTGCAAACCCACAAAAACTAAAAAAGAACAAATAAAATAATTAATCATTTATTTATAAATACTACATTGATTAATCAATTTGGACAAAGTTATTTTATTTTTCCTTTTAAAATCAATTTCTATTAAAATATATACAAATTATAAAAGAAAAGAAAAGAAATTATATTAACATTAGAAAACCACCATTCCTAGCTACATTACATTAATGGAAATACAAAATTAAGTGCATTGCTAACTATACATAGAAGTTTACAATACATTCACTTTCTTTTTATCAACTAAATATATTACATTTTATATATTACATCTTAGTAGATTGGTGGGTTAACTTGCTAAACATACCAACTTGTATAAATGGATTAACGGTTGTGGGTTGGTGAGTTGGCCCGCTTGACACAACAAAATTGCATATAAGGCTTAATGCAGTATTTTTGTTAATTTCTTGCTAAAGGAATTTAGGAGAAGTTAGTTTAAGACACTACTCAATTATGATTTAGAAGAGGAGTAATTGTAAATTTGAATCCACATTAATTTGACTAGATTCTAGGAAGTTAATTTAGTTGATTGATAATTTAATAATTTGGAAGATAATTTAAAATATTATATCATTAAAGGACTTTAGGACTTGGAAGGGAGACAAAGGACTCTAACAAATTCACAATAATAGCCAAGTAGGTAAATATAGTTATAATTCAATTACAAGGAAATTAGTATATTATGGTGGATTTAATTTTCCTACATCATTATTGATTGGATCAAGAAAAGTTTCTTTTGATGGTCATTCTAATTTTCTTTGATAGCTTTAGTTAGCATTAGCATATTTTTAATTTAGTAATTTTTCATGTACTTAAATAATAATAGAATTGATATTGGTTTAGTATTTAATTTAATTCTAGTGAGAACAATAACTCTATTTCTTCTATATTACTTGACTAATTTAGTATAGTTGCTAGTAATCCACACTTATAAAAATTTTATGGATCACCAAGGATATTCGCTTTACTTGAGAAATGAGCTATAGAGAATTAAGGTATCATTTGGTTGTTAAAAATTTGTGATATTGGATTGGATAAAATATTTATTCTTTTTTTGGTTTATATATTTTCTTAGCTATCAAACAAAAATAATCGTAAAATACTAGACAAAATGCTTATATTTTGCGCCATTTAAAATATGGTACAAAAATCAAATTCACTAGACAAAAACACAAAAATCCTTATCCACTACTTTGTATATCCAAACAAAAAATATCACAAAAAGTTTTGTCCAATACTAAACATACCAAACATGGTATAAGAAAGTTATATTGTCATGGTTTTCTTATTCTATTCTATTCAATTCTCCATATATTAACCAGTACTATAATCCAAATACTACATTAAGAAGTACTAGTAATCTTCTTAAACTCAACAAGATGCTTATTAATTTTATGATAGGAATCAAAATCCGTCAAGACCTATCAATAGGGCAAAAGCCAAAGGATTTCAAATCATGGAGATGAGGGCCCATTTTGAGCACATCGACCTCGGAATTATTTGTTTATTAACCTCTTTTCTCTTATTCATGTATTGTATATTCCAATAGGCACACTTATCATACTTTACAGGGTGATGGACAAACTCACTAAGACTCAGGTTGTGAGTTATTCATTAACCGACCTAAACTAGTGATGAGCTGAGCTGATAAATCCTATGGAAGAGCTAGCATGATGAAGACTATTTTTATTTATAATTATTTCTTTGGACTATTTATGTTGTAATTTTTCTTTTGGGATACTTTCATTTGCTTGTAATTTTCTTTTAGGAACTGCCACCCTAAAAGTGGCATAATTGTAATTTTGTGAACTTTTTAACCCTAAAGGGAGCAAGTATAAATACTTACGTAAGTAGGGTTTTTAGGAGGCCAATTTTTAGATTAAAACATATCACTTTACATGAGAGAGCTTAGGGTTATCCTAATTCAATTTCCTCTTATCAATTTCAATCCCAAGAGTTGAGATTATGGCGAGTGCAACAATTGAAATTGTGAGTTATATCAATTTCTCATTGTTGTGTTTTCTTTTCTTCTCTAGTGTATAATATCTAGGGTTGGATTGAAACATTTCTTGGTCAGATTTGGTTCCTTTTTATTCAAATTATTAGTGCTTAATTGAGTTACTTTTAAACTTGATTTCTAATCCTCTATTTTGCACATTTTTGAACCGTGAAATCAATCCCTTTTGGAAGGTGGAATTATAGTCATTATTCTTATTGAATTTGTGTATTATTTCACATCATATTCAAGAGTATTAGTGATATTCATTGAGGAATATATCATTTTGATAATTCATTACATGAAATACATCATTCGGATCATCTATTGCAATTAGGGTCACACGACAATTTGCTCCACCTTAAATTGAATTGATCTTGCCATTTTAGTGATTGTTAATTGGTTCATTTGCTTGTGCTTAAACTCCCATTTAGGCACATCATAATTTGGTATCAAAGCAATCACATTTGGATATCTATATTGATCATGCCATTTTTTGAATAATTAGTTACAAGTAGTGAAGATTTGATGCCTTTGCTCATGTGATTGAAGCTAGTTTAATTGACATTATTTGTTTGTCTTCCAAATTAGTTTTGCATGTGCTTAATCTTAGTTTTAGGCACATCATAATTTGGTATCAGAGCTTGTGGTTGTGAGAAGGGGTTATTTGATTTTGAATTTCGGAAATCTAGGGTTCTTGATCTTACAACTTCATTCCAAAATTGAAAGTAAAAATTGAATTGTTGGTGTTGTTACTTGAAGTGGCGTGATTGTCTTGCTTAGGGAGTTGAACTTGCTGCTTGTTGGAGTGAGTTTTGAGTACTTGTTGAAGCTTCTATGTTGTTGATTTCACCGTAAAGGGAAGAGAAGAGTTAGTGAATTTTTGAACCAAAATTTGGAAGTGTGAATTATCTCCATTTGTATAGAAAGAAGAAGTGTGAAATTTACTTGTTTGATTTCGGAAATTGAGGAGTTTCTTTGCAATTTTCATATTTGACTTTGAGTGGAAAATAGGAAATCATTTGAAATCCAAACACATCCATTAACTTGAAGTAGTTATTGAGTAACATTAAGGAGTGTTGTTTGAATTTGAATTATCTTACCTTTTATGGAAAAGATTGCATTTAGTGGAGTTATTTGAATTGTTGTTTGCTGCCTTTGTATGTGTGTGGGCTACGGTGTAAAAAAAGAAAAGAAAAGAGTGTAGTGAGTTATTAGAGTTATGCTATAACATGTTGTAAGTTTGTGTTGAGAAGACCAAAGCAACATGTTGTGAGTTTGTTAAGGAGAAGGGTGTTGCCGTGGAGTGGAAGTGTGTATATGTGCCGTGGTTGAAAGGGAGTTGTAGTGATTGATTTTTGAAATTCAAAACACACATTAAGTCATTATTTAATTGTGTGTCATTTGAATTTGAAATTGAATCTTACCATTTGTGGAAAGTTGCATTAAGGGTGTCAATTTGAAATTGTTGCCATGTTTGTGTGTGTATGTATGGCGGTGTAAAGGAGTATTGAATTGGTAGAGTTTGTGTTGTGTGTATTGAGTAGAAGGGTGTTACACCGTAAGTGAATTATTGTATGTTGAAGTGAGTGCACCGTATGTGAGTTTAGTGTTGTGGCATTGTGTTTGTGTGTTGAGTGAGGGAATTGCCATTTGTGAATTTGAGGATTTATGTGTAGTGTAAAGTGTTGCACATTAAGATCAAGTGTGAGTGTGAACCGTGGTTAAGAAAGGAAGTTAAGTAGTGAAGTTTGAAATTCAAAAATAAGCATTTAAGTGTGAAAGTTATTGAGTATTATTTCTTAAACACTTGCTTAGTTGAATTCAATATCTTAACTACTTGGTAGTGTTTAACTATTGCTTCCTTTATTTTACCATAATTGAAGTGAGGATAAGTGTTGCATCATAGTTAAGGGTGTGTGTTGCAATGGTTATTTGTGTACCATAGGTGTATGAGTGTGTATTGGTGTGGTTTGTGGAGTGTATGTAGTGTTGTATTTTTATCAACTTAGTGAAGGGTGTGTACATTTGGTGTTGGTTATTGTATGTGTTATCAAGATCATTGATGCTAGTGGCGTGAAACATTGTGAACCGTGAGCATAAGGGCAATTTGTGTGGCAGTGAATGGTGTGTTGTGTATGTGTTCTCCTTCCTACAAATTGTGTACTTAAGTGGTGAGAAGCCAAGGTAAGAATAAGGAAAGTTGAGTAGTAGAATTTAAAATTCAAACGAGTTATTAAAGTATAAAAGTAATTGAACTAGTTACTTAAACACTTGTAGTTGAATTTAATTCTATCTACTTGAAAGTAGTTGTGTGTGTACTTCATTTGTGGTTTAGTTGTGCACTTGAACCTGAAGTGTAAGGATAATTATTGTATTTTTGGGTTTGAACACAATCATGTCTAGTGAAATATTTCATTATGCTAATGTATTGCACCAAACATTTACTATATTTACTACTAAGAATGATGAAAAAAAGGGAAAACTTATTCTATACTTCTTGTAGGGTATAAGGAAATTTATGTGTCCTTATAGTTGATGGTAGTAGTTGTACCAATGTGGTAGCAGCATCGTTAGTATCGAAACTAAAACTTGCCACTACTCCACATCCTAAACCACATAAATTACATTGGCTTAGTGAACAGGGGAGTTTACATGTAACCCAAAGAGCTAGGGTACCATTCAGTGTAGGGGATAAATACTTTGACAAGATTGAGTGTGATATTTTGCCAATGTGCGCTTCCCATATATTGCTTGATAGGCCTTGGTTATATGATAGGAGGGTCTTACATGATGGCTTCAGGAATACTTATGTATTCCAAAAGGAGGGAAAATGAATTATTCTGAATCCGATGTCACCTTCAAAGGTTCAAAGGGCTTAATAACAAATCAATAGACCATCAAAGGGCCATAAGTAGTTGAGCCAACCCTTAGAGCACAAAATTTGTCAGACACAGAAGTGCCAACTTTTAGAGGATCTTAATGATCATAGTCAAATGAGCAGACTACTAGAGGACCAAACCATTTAGGGACAGTTGTGTTCACCTTCAAAGGTACCAGAGGCTCATGAGCAGTTGAGTAAACCATAGGAGGATTCTAAGGGTCAAAGTCAGATGAGCTTATCATCAAAAAGCCAAACTGTTCAAAGACAATTGTGTTCACCCTCAGAGGTTTCAGAGGGTAGTGAGCAATTAGGCCAACCATTAGAGGGCCATGAGGATCGGCGCCATACAGATGAGTTAAAAAAGGAGAAAACAATTTCAGTAGAACGGGTTCAGACAGGGGAGACCTCAATGGATAATGGGTCATTATTTGTGTTGCAGATGAGATACATCCTAGAAATGGAGGAGAGAAAACAATCACTCCCTGCAGTATTTCAGATATTGGGATTCTGTAGTGATACTTCTTCAGGTAGCTTGCTAGGAGGAAACAAAATCTCTACTGCATTTGATCTGTCAAATATGAGGACAAATCTTTTTGAGGCCCAAGGAGATGATAGGAATCAAAATCCGTTAAGACCTATCAATAAGGCAAGAGCCAAAGGATTTCAAATCATGGCGATGAGGGCCCATTTTGAGCACATCGACCCCGAAATTATTTGTTTACTAACCTCTTTTCTCTTATTGATGTATTGTATATTCCAATAGGCACACCTATCATACTTTATAGGGTGATGGACAAACTCACTAAGACTCAGGTTATGAGTTATTCATGGACCGACCTAAACTAGCGATGAGCTGAGCCGATAAATCCTATGGAAGAGTTAGCATGATGAAGACTATTTTTATTTATAATTATTTCTTTAGACTATTTATGTTGTAATCTTTCTTTTGAGACACTTTCATTTGCCTGTAATTGTCTTTTAGGACTGGCTACCCTAAAAGTGGCATAGTTGTAATTTTGTAAACTTTTTAACCCTAAAGGGAGCAAGTATAAATACTTGCTTAAGTAGGGTTTTTAGGAGGCCAATTTTTAGATTAAAACACATCACTTTACGTGAGAGAACTTAGGGTTATCCTAGTTCAATTTTCTCTTATCAATTTCAATCCCAAGAGTTGAGATTATGGCGAGTGCAACAATTGAAATTGTGAGTTATATCAATTTCTCATTGTTGTGTTTTCTTTTCTTTTCTAGTGTGTAATATCTAGGGTTGGATTGAAACATTTCTTGGTCAGATTTGGTTCCTTGTTATTCGAATTATTAGTGCTTAATTGAGTTACTTTTAAACTTGATTTCTAATCCTCCATTTTGCACATTTTTGAACCGTGAAATCAATCCCTTTTGGAAGGTGGAATTACAGTCATTGTTCTTGTTGAATTTGTGTATTATTTCACATGGTATTGAAGAGTATTAGTGATCTTCATTGAGGAATATATCATTGTGATAATTCATTTCATGAAATACATCATTCGGATCATCTATTGCAATTAAGGTAATGCAATAGTTTGCTCCACCTTGAACTGAATTGATCTTGTCATTTTAGTGATTGTTAATTGGTTCATTTGCTTGTGCTTAATACCCTTTCTAGCACATCATTTTTTTGGTATAAGAGCTATATCATGCTTGGATTTAAGATTGAACACATCCTAATTGAAGAATTGGTTACATTCATTGAAAATTGACACCATTGAGTGACTAGGTTGATTAACATTGTCAAATTGTCTTTCAATCTTGTTTTTTGTGTGCTTAAACTTAGTTTTAGGCACATCATTTCACAAATAATAGATTTTTATAGAATTTGAATTCATTAGGTCCCTTAAATTGAACTCTCGAGAATACCTTCTTTATAACTTTTAGACCCTCGTAGTTTAGCATGAATTTGCCTTTAGGGCCTTATACTTAAGGAGAACCTTCTTTAGTACTAAGTCACTTACATCAAAGTTTCTTAGGTGTACTTTCTTGTTAAATTCCCTTACCATCCCTTGTTGATAACATTAGCCACAACATAAAGCCATAGAGCCTTTATAGTGATCCATAAAAACCCAATAGGCCTATTATCACTTAGATAAATGAACAAATTAGCTTAGTATTGATGTTTATGATCTTTGGATATATTATTTATCAAACTATTTATTATATATACATATATTTTATATTAGGTATTGATATTAATATAAAGTGCTATCAAGGTTTTGGATGAATTTTAGATACTTAGGTACCGTTGTTTGCTAGTAACACATGTTAAGATAACCAAAACCTAACTAATAAATATCCCACTTAAATAATTGTTGTGTTATGTTGCCATGGGCAACCATATAATGCATTATACATCTGAGAAGTGGGTTGATCATATGATTTGCTATAGTAACTTAGTGGATCATTGAAATGAGGGACTTATGTTTGATATAATCAATAAGAGGGAACAATGTTATAATGAAGGGCTAATTAGTGAAAAGGGATGCCACTTAGGCTGTTGTAATTGACTTGATCATCGATGGCTAGCTAACAAGTGATGTACCCAATATGAGAAGATTTTGGTTTGTTGAGCAAAGCAATTGAGAAAAGGACAAATTACATTAAGGGTTAACTAGCTAAAACTCGTGAGCTCAGTAAAGCATAGCAAAGCAAATACTGAATTGCAATTCAATTTATGTGAAAGTTGAATCATTATTTAGTATAGTAGAGTAGCATTAGCAACAACAAATGCTAAGTTATGGTTTAGTAAAGTTTGGCAGTAAAATCTATGTGTTTTGAATTTTGATTTTCAAAATTATGTCGGTTGTGTAAATTAAATTAAATATATTGAGTTAATATGTTGTTTGTTGCATTTAGTAAAGTATAGGCATGTGTATGATTGTTGCACATGTAATGATAACTTATACTACTTTGCAACGCAGCTTGTTGGGATTTTAAAATTTCAGGTATTTTATATGGCTTTGGTTTTTAGACTAGGATGGGAGTAACGATAGTGAAACTAGTGATTTAAAAGTAAAATCATAGGATGAGAATAATAAGTCTATAGTTTTTTTTTTCAATTATGTTTGAAGATTGTAAAATTGTAATAATGTGGTGATATAATATAAGAGTTTTTTTGATTATTCATGAAATTGTGGATTTAATAGCGGGTTTTAAGCCTTACATGTTTCTATTGAGGCAAAAATATATAGTGAGCTGATAATGTCCTATGATCTCAGGTGTTATAGAAGTTATGATCTATATTAGCAAAAGATAAGAACGAGTAGAAGTTTTAACTAGAAATAGAAATAATAGAAGAAGAAGAAGAAGAAGTTTTTAGCAAAACTTCTAAAAGAAGAATCATAAGCAAAAGTAGGAGCAAAAGAAGAAGAAGAAGAAGAAGAAGAAGAAAGAGAAGAAGCAACAAATGCAAGGAGAAGATATTTTCAAAAGATTTAAATACATCAATGTTAATCAAAACTTGACTAGCATATCTAACCAACTCAATAAAATAAATCATTAGAGAGAATTGTATGATGAATTATATTTAGAAATTTTCCACATCAGCAATTACTAAAGTTTCAAAAGAAGATAAGTATAAAGCAGATTTTATAAGTTTCAAATTTTCAAGATCATTGATATTTCAAGAGATACATTTTGATTAGTTATTATCAAAGTTTCTTAGATATTTCAATTTAAATTCAAAGTTAATGACTATGAGGTTTTTCAGCAAATATATCTACAACAATTGCAAGATATCTAAAGAATCAAATTCAAAATAAAAAATAAGACATTTAATGGCTATTATAAAGAAGATCAAGAACAATGATTTAATGCTAGATTTTTTTAGGATCAAACGATGCATGAACGTTTGTAGAAAAACTTATGTAAAGAAATGCTCAAAAGTATAATAATCGAGAAAAAACTACTATATGAGCAAGCCCTTAGTGTTGATTTGTTTTTACTCATTATCCTTAAAAGTAGAACATTTGTTCTAACTCAACTAATTGCTTATAGAATTTTTATTTATATTTCCTAAATTTGCTTTAAATTCATTTAATGAGATTATTTAAGAGTGGGGTTAAGAGTTTATAGTTTATGTAGTTCATACTTGATGTGACAACATAAGATAAAGTAGAGTCATGATTGTAAGCAAGAAGTTTGTATATATTTCATTCTCTTAAATAGTGAAAATGACTAATCTAAACAATTGGATCCTCGACCTAATGCTATTTAGTTTATTAACCTATAGACCACTATAAATCCTGTAACGACCCTATAGGAGGCTCAGTAGAATTTCCTGAAAGTTGTCATATCACATGTGCACCCGTAATATGAAAACTACCTTGCAAGTTAGAGGTTGTAAGACTCTAATTTAATAATCACTTCTGATCATAATTGATAGTACATATAATTAGTTATTATGAAAATCGATTATTACAGTTCCCTAAAATCACAGAGAATTGGTATAGTGGTGAGTAGGGTCGAATCCACAGAGATTGGTTAAACTTATTTCTATTCAAGGAGAATAAAAGGAAAAAGGAAAATGGGGGGGGGGGGTTTGGTTTGTGAATTGAACAAAGTTAAAACAAGATAAGAAAGTTGTATATTGATAAAAAGCCTAGCCAAAGGAATTAAGATAGTTTAATTCAAGGAATTGATCATCGATGCAAATGTTCTCTATTCTTGTTCCTAGATAAATTGGTTATGGTTATTAACAAGCTCTAACAACCTATCTCTCCTTACTTCTTCGATAACCTCAAACAAGCGCTTCGAATTATTTCTCTTATTGATTAAACAACCCTTAGACAAGCGCTTAGAATTTAATTTATCAATAGCATTAAGATCTAGAGAGACCACCAATTCATGCCAGTAGATTATAAGATAACCTATTTAAACATGATCACACACCTCCATAACATAAATTCGATCATCTCTTTTATAACCAAACATGTTATTGTGTCACTAAGACTAGAACCATAAAACAATTACGGATTTGACGTGCTAGTTGACAATATATTAACTTGCTAATTGAGTAGAAGAGCTCTATTCATACCAATCAACAAAGATAATAATGACAAAACGATTAGAAGAAATATGAATAACCGAAAGCAAAGAATAGAATAAATACAAGTCAATTAGACCTCACAATTCGTGGAGAATTAAACATCTATGACCCTTTGGCTAGAAAAGTAGCTTAGCTACACATGTTCATCAATAAAATGAAAATAAAAGATAGAAACATAATGAACCCAGTTGCCTGCTCTGCCTCCGCGTTTCCTTCTTCAAGATCCAAGATTCCAAGATCAAAAGTTTAAAAGTTGTCCTAACCCTCTAGGGTTGGTTCTATTTATATTGTTAGGGAGATGGCATGTGATCTTTTGCTAGCAAGATACGAAAATATCTTTTCTTTTCCAAGTAGATTTCGAGAAGTGAAGATTCGTTTACGTGGCACGCCCTACCACACGGCTGTGGGTCAAGCCGTGCCATCCTCTGTGCATATTCTTCAAGTCTTCATCCGCGCCCAGTGTGAACCACGGTTAGACAAACGGCCAGATTTCAAGCCATGCCTTCATCTGTGCATAATCTTCAAGTCTTCATCCGTGTCCAGTGTGTACCACGGTTACACCCACGGCTAGATTTCAAGCCGTGCCTTCATCTGGTTGATGTTCCACACTTTCTTCTCCTTGGTCCTGGCTTCCACCACGGCTTCAAACACGGTTTCTCCCAAGGCTTCCACTACGGCCGTGCCTTAAGCTGTGTCTCTCTCTGTTCAAAGTCCTCATTTTCGCCTTCTTGTCCAGTGTGTAACACGGTTTGAACCTTGGCCCTGCCTCAAACCGTGCTTCTTCCGGTGGTGTAATTCCTTGTCTTGATCCAAGTTGTAGATGACTTCTCTAAAATACTTGAATTAGCATCCTTGACTCCATTTAACCTGATTTATCACGATGATAGAATTAAAGTACCATTTCCTTATGATTTCTATAAAATCAATAATAATTTAACACAATTTATACTATAAAGATTGAGTATAAAATGGCTCTATCAAATTCCCCCACACTTAAACTCTTGCTTGTCCTTAAGCAATTGCATCAAATCAATTGAGAAATCTGTCATAGATTATACAAACTTTCTTTTCATCATTCCAAGCATCTATTCATTTGTAATTCATGACTTGTAATTTAATGTCTACTTCTTCAACCCAATTGGTTTCCTGTGATCAAATTACTATGGACAAAATTTAATAGCTAATCTAAAGAAAACAAACTTTAATCCTCATGTTTAGCAAAAGAATTTTTATTCCAAAAGTAAATACTTAATCCACTAAGGAAAAACACCTAATTAAGCTTCATTGGACATTAGCAAACATATAATCCTTGCTACATAAAGTAAAAGCATATAGTATAAGCTCTTTGATAGATATTCTCCCTTTTATACATCTTTGTTTTATTCAATGAATGTTCACATTCATGTTCTTTTGATTTATTCAAGCATCTATTTTGACGGGTTTTTGCCCGCTTCTTTTCATGAACTTTTGCCTTTTTCGCCCTTATCGTTATAGTGAGTTCATTGAGTCGGCAACATCCCGAGCTCATCACTCAAGTGACCGGGTTTTGAGATACCCCTACGGACTCTTCCTCACTCTAACATTCAAGTTTGAATACTCTTAACTCAATTAGTTGAATCATTGGAGTAATGGCTATGCTTGATTCTTTTTTTTTTTTTTTAAGTGTTATGATTGCTTTACAAACAACTTCAAAGAGTATACAGTAGCTAATATAACCTAGAAGTAAACTTGTTTATTTTTCACTTAGGGACTCGACTTACTCTTAGACTTCCAATTCTAAAGCTAAATACAAGGTAAATTTATTTCTTAAAGATTTCACTACTTAATTTTAACCATGTATTCTAATCACAGCAGTGGGTGAGTAAAGCATTTGAACAAGTCAATTTCACATTTTGTAGATGCTTATTACAACATTTAGTACAATCTCTAGATTTCATGATAATTTTGAAAAACTTTGGCTTAAAATTGCTTAAGGACAAACATTCAGAGTATAAGTTAGTTCTCTATTCTCTATATTTTATTATCCTCTCCCCCACACTTAGCTTGAACAGTGTCCTCACTGTTCCTAATTCAGCACAATTGAAGAGGAATTAACAACACAAAGGACATTAGAGAATAAGAGAAAGGAAATATTGGTACTTCCCTGGTATTGGAGTGCTCCCTTTAAGCTCTGGAAAGTGTCATCTAATGATATGTATCCTTGCTGCAGCCGATCCAAAGAGTTCAAAACTACACTAAAATCAAAACAAACTAAAACAAAACAAAACTAAACTAAAACAAACCAAAACTAATGCAAAACAAAACATTTTTTTTTTTTTTACATGGGTTGCCTCCCATGAAGCGCCTTTCTTTAACGTCTTTGGCTAGACGTTCCTGGCTAAATATTCGGATAAGGATTTGGATTCCAGCCTTGGTGCCTGTGGTGATGGGTTAATAGCATCTGTAATAAAAACAGGAGAGATATCGTTAGGATGTTTCATGGCATCATAAATGTTAAATTTAATCACTTCACCATCAAATTCCATAGTGAGGGTGCCATCATTTACATCGATTTTCGTTTTAGAAGTCTTAAGGAATGGTCACCCTAATAATATCAGTGATGAAGTATGAGAATCACTATCATCCATGTCAAGCACATAAAAATCAGCAGGAAAAACCAACCCATTGACTTGAACTAAAACATCCTCTAGAACTCCCTCAAGATAAACATTGGACCTATCAGCAAGTTGAACAATAATACCCGTTTCCTTTAAAGGACCAACATTTAAACGTTGATAAACAAACAAAGGCATGACATTGATAGAAGCTCCTAGATCACACATGGCTTTAGCGATTCCAAGTCTACCTATTTTGCAAGGAATGGCGAACATACCTAGGTCCTTACATTTAGGAGGAAGCTTCTTTTGAATAATAGCTGAAACATTTTCACTCACACTAATCATTTCATTGCCTTTCAGCTTCCTTTTGTTAGTGCACAAGTCCTTGAGGAATCTAGCATAGCGCGGTATTTGCTTAATTGCATCAAGTAAAGGAATATTTACCTCGGCTTTACGAAACGTTTCCAGAATCTCTTTTTCTTCCGCTTCCTTCTTGGATTTCGCTAATCTGGAGGGGAAATGAGGTGGTATCAATGTGACCTTCGATGGCTCATCTAGAGACTTGCTAATCTGGTCGCCCTGCTGGCTCGGAGTCGAAGTCTCTTTCTTGGTCTCTTCCTCAAGATTAGACGGATTTCCTTTCTTATTTGATCCCTGCAATTCTGTTCCACTTCTCAAGGTAATTGCGTTAACACTTTGCTTCGGGTCTTTAATAGTTTGAGAAGGTAACTTACCTTAAGTTTCTAACCTGTTTAAGACTGAAGCAAGTTGGCTTACCTGATTCTCCAAGTTTTGAATGCTTTGCTTTGTTTCCTCCTGAAATTGTTTGGTATTCACAACTAGAGACTTAACAATATCCTCAAGGGGCATACCTAAAGTGGAAGGAGCTTGGGGTACGTGGTGTGATGGCTTAGGCTGGAATTGTTGGAAACTTTGTGGGTTATTGCCATATCGGAAGTTAGGATGATCCCTCCATCCAGGATTGTAAGTATTCGAGTAGGGGTCATACTTCCTTTGCGGTTGTCCTGGAAATCCGCCTACAGCATTGGCGTGTCCATGGTTGTCATCTTGCAATGTGGGGCACATGTCAGTCGGATGATTAGGAGCAGCGCAAATTCCACAAGCCTTCACCTGTTGGGTATTTCCAAGAGCTAGCTACTGCACAAGGGAGGTAAGATTAGAAATTTGATGTTCAAGGTTAGACACACTTACCTCATTTACCTTCCTTGAAGATGTATCATGCCTATACCCAAATTGTTGCGAATTAGTAGCCATAATGGAGATCAATTCCCTAGCTTGACCAAGGGTTTTGTTTACTATGGCGCCTCCACTTGCAGCATCCATCATCTTCCACTCCATCGGAAGTAAGCCCTCGTAGAAGTATTGGATAAGGAGTTGTTCAGATATCCCATGTTGTGGGCAGCTTGCACAAAGTTGCTTGAACCTCTCCCAATACTCATGAAGAGTCTCGGTGTCCCTCTGTTTTATACCACAAATTTCTCTTCTTATACCAGCGGCTCTGGAGGCGGGGAAGAATTTGTCCAAGAAGAGTCTCACCATATCTGTCCAAGTGGTGATAGAACCTGGAGGCAAATAAAACAACCAATCTTTAGCTTTAGTACTTAAAGAAAATGGAAAAGCACGTAGCTTGATTTGATCGTCGGTTATTCCTTGTGGCCTCATACTAGAACACACTATATAGAACTCTTTCAGATGCTTATGAGGATCTTCATTCTCAAGACCATGAAAGGTGGGTAGCAGATGTATCAAGCTAGATTTCAATTCGAATTCCACAGCTAGTTCGAGAGAGTGAAAACAAAGTGGTTGTTGATTCACATCCGGTGCAGCCAACTCCCTTAAGGTTCTCTCGATATTTGCCATGTCGTCCTCTTTTTCAGAATCAGACAAGCCCGATACTAAGTTCGGTCTAGTGGATGATCTAGCTTCTTGTCGCAACCTCTTTAGAGTCTTCTCAATCTCCGGATTATAAGTTAGTTCACCTGTCTGAGAAGAACGAGTCATACAAGAATAGAAATAAATTTGACACCAATCCCCGGAAACGGCGCCAAAATTTGATGGGTGTCGAATCCAACAAAAATAAAACCTACTCCTAGACAATTATATGATTTGCATATAGTGGTGAGTAGGGTCGAATCCACAGAGATTGGTTAAACTTATTTCTATTCAAGGAGAATAAAAGGAAAAGGAAAATGGGGGGGTTTGGTTTGTGAATTGAACAAAGTTAAAACAAGATAAGAAAGTTGTATATTGATAGAAAGCCTAGCCAAAGGAATCAAGATGGTTTAATTCTTGGAATTCATCATCGATGCAAACGTTCTCTATTCCTGTTCCTAGATAAATTGGTTATGGTTATTAACAAGCTCTAACAACCTATCTCTCCTTACTTCATCGATAACCTCAGACAAGCGCTTTGAATTATTTCTCTTATTGATTGAACAACCCTCAGACAAGCGCTTAGAATTTAATCTATCAATAGTATTAAGATCTAGAGAGACCACCAATTCATGCCAGTAGATTATAAGATAACCTATTTAAACATGATCACACACCTCCATAACATGAATTCGATCATCTCTTTTATAACCAAACATGTTATTGCATCACTAAGACTAGAACCATCAAACAATTACGGATTTGACGTGCTAGTTGACAATATATTAACTTGCTAATTGAGTAGAAGAGCTCTATTCATACCAATCAACAAAGATAATAATGACAAAACGATTAGAAGATATATGAATACCCGAAAGCAAAGAATAGAATAAATACAAGTCAATTAGACCTCACAATTCGTGGAGAATTAAACATCTATGACCCTTTGGCTTGAAAAGTAGCTTAGCTACACATGTTCATCAATAAAACGAAAATAAAAGATAGAAACATAATGAACCCGGTTGCCTGCTCTGCCTCTGCGTTTCCTTCTTCAAGATCCATGATTCCAAGATCAAAAGTTTAAAAGTTGTCCTAACCCTTTAGGGTTGGTTCTATTTATATTGTTAGGGAGATGGCATGTGATCTTTTGCTAGCAAGATACAAAAATATCTTTCCTTTTCCAAGTAGATTTCGAGAAGTGAAGATTCGTTTGCCTGGCACGCCCTACCACACGGCCGTGGGTCAAGCCGTGCCATCCTCTGTGCATATTCTTCAAGTCTTCATCCGCGCCCAGTGTGAACCACGGTTAGACACACGGCCAGATTTCAAGCCGTGCCCTCATCTGTGCATAATCTTCAAGTCTTCATCCGTGTCCAGTGTGTATCACGGTTACACCCACGGCTAGATTTCAAGTCGTGCCTTCATCTGGTTGATGTTCCACACTTTCTTCTCCTTGGTCCTGGCTTCCACCACGGCTTCAAGCACGGTTTCTCCCACGGCTTCCACCACGGTCGTGCCTTAAGCCGTGTCTCTCTCTGTTCAAAGTCCTCATTTTTGCCTTCTTGTCCAGTGTGTAACACGGTTTAAACCTTGGCCCTGCCTCAAACCGTGCTTCCTCCGGTGGTGTAATTCCTTGTCTTGATCCAAGTTGTAGATGACTTCTCTAAAATACTTGAATTAGCATCCTTGACTCCATTTAACCTGATTTATCACGATGATAGAATTAAAGTACCATTTCCTTATGATTTCTATAAAATCAATAATAATTTAACACAATTTATACTATAAAGATTGAGTATAAAATGGCTCTATCAAATTCCCCCACACTTAAACTCTTGCTTGTCCTCAAGCAATTGCATCAAATCAATTGAGAAATCTGTCATAGATTATACAAACTTTCTTTTCATCATTCCAAGCATCTATTCATTTGTAATTCATGACTTGTAATTTAATGTCTACTACTTCAACCCAATTGGTTTCCTGTGATCAAATTACTATGGAAAAAATTTAATAGCTAATCTAAACAAAACAAACTTTAATCCTCATGTTTAGCAAAAGAAGTTTTATTCCAAAAGTAAATACTTAATCCACTAAGGAAAAACACCCAATTAAACTTCATTGGATATTAGCAAACATATAATCCTTGCAGTATAAAGTAAAAACATATGGTATAAGCTCTTTGCTAGATATTCTCCCTTTTATACATCTTTGTTTTATTCAATGAATGTTCACATTCATGTTCTTTTGATTTATTCAAGCATCTATTTTGACGGGTTTTTGCCCGCTTCTTTTCATGAACTTTTGCCTTTTTCGCCCTTATCGTTATAGTGAGTTCATTGAGTCGGCAACATCCCGAGCTCATCACTCAAGTGACCGGGTTTTGAGATACCCCTACGGACTCTTCCTCACTCTAACATTCAAGTTTGAATACTCTTAACTCAATTAGTTGAATCATTGGAGTAATGGCTATGCTTGATTCTTCTTCTTTTTTTTAAAGTGTTATGATTGCTTTACAAACAACTTCAAAGAGTATACAGTAGCTAATATAACCTAGAAGTAAACTTGTTTATTTTTCACTTAGGGACTCGACCTACTCTTAGACTTCCAATTCTAAAGCTAAATACAAGGTAAATTTGTTTCTTAAAGATTTCACTACTTAATTTTAACCCTGTATTCTAATCACAGCAGTGGGTGAGTAAAGCATTTGAACAAGTCAATTTCACATTTTGTAGATGCTTATTACAACATTTAGTACAATCTCTAGATTTCATGATAATTTTGAAAAACTTTGGCTTAAAATTGCTTAAGGACAAACATTCAGAGTATAAGTTAGTTCTCTATTCTCTATATTTTATTATCCTCTCCCCCACACTTAGCTTGAACAGTGTCCTCACTGTTCCTAATTTAGCACAATTGAAAAGGAATTAACAACTCAAGGAACATTAGAGAATAAGAGAAAGGAAATACTGGTACTTCCCTGGTATTGGAGTTTTCCCCTTAAGCTCTGGAAAGTGTCATCTAATTATGTGTATCCTTGCGACAGTCGATCCAAAGAGTTCAAAACTACACTAAAATCAAAACAAAACTAAAACAAACCAAAACTAATGCAAAACAATTTTTTTTTTTTTTACATGGGTTGCCTCCTATGAAGCGCCTTTCTTTAACGTCTTTGGCTAGACGTTCCTGGCTAAATATTCGGATAAGGATTTGGATTCCAGCCTTGGTGCCTGTGGTGATGGGTTAATAGCATCCGTAACAAAAACAGGAGAGATATCGTTAGGATGTTTCATGGCATCATAAAAGTTAAATTTAATCACTTCACCATCAAATTCCATAGTGAGGGTGCCATCATTTACATCGATTTTCGTTTTAGAAGTCTTAAGGAATGGTCGCCCTAATAATATCAGTGATGAAGTATGAGAATCACTATCGTCCATGTCAAGCACATAAAAATCAGCAGAAAAAACCAACCCATTGACTTGAACTAAAACATCCTCTAGAACTCCCTCAGGATAAACATTGGACCTACCAGCAAGTTGAACAATAATACCCGTTTCCTTTAAAGGACCAACATTTAAACGTTGATAAACAGACAAAGGAATGACATTGATAGAAGCTCCTAGATCACACATGGCTTTAGCGATTCCAAGACTACCTATTTTGCAAGGAATGGCGAACATACCTGGGTCCTTACATTTAGGAGGAAGCTTCTTCTGAATAATAGCTGAAACATTTTCACTCACACTAATCATTTCATTGCCTTTCAGCTTCCTTTTGTTAGTGCACAAGTCCTTGAGGAATCTAGCATAGCGCGGTATTTGCTTAATTGCATCAAGTAAAGGAATATTTACCTCGACTTTACGAAACGTTTCCAGAATCTCTTTTTCTTCCGCTTCCTTCTTGGATTTCGCTAAACTGGAGGGGAAATGAGGTGGTATCAATGTGACCTTCGATGGCTCAACTAGAGACTTGCTAATTGGTCGCCCTGCTGGCTCGGAGTCGAAGTCTCTTTCTTGGTCTCTTCCTCAAGATTAGACGGATTTCCTTTCTTATTTGATCCCTGCAATTCTGTTCCACTTCTCAAGGTAATTGCATTAACGCTTTGCTTCAGGTTTGTAATAGTTTGAGAAGGTAACTTACCTTAAGTTTCTAACCTGTTTACGAATGAAGCAAGTTGGCTTACCTGATTCTCCAAGTTTTGAATGCTTTTCTTTGTTTCCTTCTGAAATTGTTTGGTATTCACAGCTAGAGACTTAACAATATCCTCAAGGGGCATACTTGAAGTGGAAGGAGCTTGGGGTACGTGGTGTGATGGCTTAGGCTGGAATTGTTGGAAACTTTGTGGGTTATTGCCATATCGGAAGTTAGGATGATCCTTCCATCCAGGATTGTAAGTATTCGAATAGGGGTCATACTTCCTTTGCGGTTGTCGTGGAAATCCGCCTACAGCATTGGCGTATTCATGGTTGTCATCTTGCAATGTGGGGCACATGTCGGTCGGATGACTAGGAGCAGCACAAATTCCACAAGCTTTCACCTGTTGGGTATTTCCAAGAGCTAGCTGCTGCACAAGGGAGGTATGATTAGAAATTTGATGTTCAAGGTTAGACACACTTACCCCATTTACCTTCCTTGAAAATGCATCATGCCTATACCCAAATTGTTGCGAATTGGTAGCCATAATGGAGATCAATTCCCTAGCTTGACTAGGGGTTTTGTATACTATGGCACCTCCACTTGCAGCATCCATCATCTTTCTTTCCATCGGAAGTAGGCCTTCGTAGAGATATTGGATGAGGAGTTGTTCAGATATCCCATGTTGTAGGCAGCTTGCACAAAGTTGCTTGAACCTCTCCCAATACTCATGAAGAGTCTCGGTGTCCCTCTGTTTTATACCACAAATTTCTCTTCTTATACCAGCGGCTCTGGATGCGGGGAAGAATTTGTCCAAGAAGAGTCTCACCATATCTTTCCAAGTGGTAATAGAACCTGAAGGCAAATAAAACAACCAATCTTTAGCTTTAGTACTTAAAGAAAATGGAAAAGCACGTAGCTTGATTTGATCGTCAGTTATTCCTTGCGGCCTTATACTAAAACACACTATATGGAACTCTTTCAAATGCTTATGAGGATCTTCATTCTCAAGACCATGAAATGTAGGTAGCAGATGTATCAACCCAGATTTCAATTTGAATTCCACAGTTAGTTCGGGATAGTGAATACAAAGTGGTTGTTGATTCACATCCGGTGCAACCAACTCCCTTAAGGTTCTCTTGAGATTTGCCATGTCGTCCTCTTTTTCAGAATCAGACAAGTCCGATACTAAGTTCGGTCTAGTGGATGATCTAGCTTCTTGTCGTAGTCTCTTTAGAGTCTTCTCAATCTCCGTATTATAAATTAGATCACCTGTCTGAGAAGAACGAGTCATACAAGAATAGAAATAAATTTGACACCAATCCCCGGCAACGGCGCCAAAATTTGATGGGTGTCGAATCCAACAAAAATAAAACCTACTCCTAGACAATTATATGATTTGCATATAGTGGTGAGTAGGGTCGAATCCACAGAGATTGGTTAAACTTATTTCTATTCAAGGAGAATAAAAGGAAAAGGAAAATGGGGGGGGGGGGGTTGGTTTGTGAATTGAACAAAGTTAAAACAAGATAAGAAAGTTGTATATTGATAAAAAGCCTAGCCAAAGGAATCAAGATGGTTTAATTCTAGGAATTGATCATCGATGCAAATGTTCTCTATTCTTGTTCCTAGATAAATTGGTTATGGTTATTAACAAACTCTAACAACCTATCTCTCCTTACTTCCTCGATAACCTCAGACAAGCGCTTTGAATTATTTCTCTTATTGATTAAACAACCCTTAGACAAGCGCTTAAGATTTAATCTATCAATAGCATTAAGATCTAGAGAGACCACCAATTCATGCCAGTAGATTATAAGATAACCTATTTAAACATGATCACACACCTCCATAACATGAATTCGATCATCTCTTTTATAACCAAACATGTTATTGCGTCACTAAAACTAGAACAATCAAACAATTACGGATTTGACGTGCTAGTTGACAATATATTAACTTGCTAATTGAGTAGAAGAGCTCTATTTATACCAATCAATAAAGATAATAATGACAAAACGATTAGAAGATATATGAATACCCGAAAGCAAAGAATAGAATAAATACAAGTCAATTAGACCTCACAATTCGTGGAGAATTAAACATCTATGACCCTTTGGCTAGAAAAGTAGCTTAGCTACTCATGTTCATCAATAAAACGAAAATAAAAGATAGAAACATAACAAGCGTCTGTTTCCGGCTGCCTGCTCTGCCTCCGCGTTTCCCTCTTGTCTCCAAGGTGATGCAAGATTCAAAGATTGCCCCTAACCCTCTAGGGTTGGCTCTATTTATATTATTAGAGGGATAGCATGTGATCTTTTGCGAGCAAGATACAAAAATGTCTTTCCTTTTCCAAGTAGATTTCGAGAAGTGAAGATTTGTCTGCCTGGCACGCGCTACCACACGGCCGTGGGACAAGCCGTGCCATCCTCTGTGCATATTCTTCAAGTCTTCATCCGCGAACAGTGTGTACCACGGTTACGCACACGGCCAGATTTCAAGCCGTGCCTTCATCTGTGCATAATCTACAAGTCTTCATCCGTGTCCAGTGTGTACCATGGTTATACCCACGGCTAGATTTCAAGCCGTGCCTTCATCTGGTTGATGTTCCACACTTTCTTCTCCTTGGCACACCTAGCTTCCACCACGGCTCCAAGCACAGTTTCTCCCACGGCTTCCACCACAGCCGTGCCCTAAGCCGTGTCTCTCTTTGTTCAAAGTCCACATTTCCGTCTTCTTGTCCAGTGTGTAACACGGTTTGAACATTGGTCGTGCCTCAAACCGTGCTTCCTCCGGTGGTGTAATTCCTTGTCTTGATCCAAGTTGTAGATGACTTCTCTAAAATACTTGAATTAGCATCCTTGACTCCATTTAACCTGATTTATCACGATGATAGAATTAAAGTACCATTTCCTTATGATTTCTATAAAATCAATACTAATTTAACACAATTTATACTATAAAGATTGAGTATAAAATGGATTTATCACCTAGCGCTACTGATAGGATAACAAAACCAATTGTTCAGAGCCGGATGCTGGTTGGATGTGCGGGGGATTGACTTCCCTTTGCTGTCGTCCTCTTCGTTTATCCGAAGCTCTTGAATGATGTTTGCCTTTCGGAAAGATTGTTGGAGAGGTGGGATGCACATCTGGGTGTCGGTCGGCTTCCCCTTCATTTTGCCTTTGACACCTCTTGCTTGTGCTTCTTCTGCGACCGTAGGAATGTACCCCAGTCCAAACGTCCCGTGCTGCCCCTCTTTAAACTGATGGCCCTCCTTGCTGGTCACCATGTTCACTTCATTGAAAATCTGCAGCCCCAGGTCTTCTGAACCTTCTTCCCCAATATAAGGTATGGCAGTCTCTTTGTATATGGCGTAATCCTGTTCGCCCAATACTGTAACTATCTGCCTACTTTTGATGAACTTGACCCTTTGGTGGAGACTAGAGGGGATGGCTCTAGCAGCATGTATCCAAGGTCGTCCCAAAAGCAAGTTGAAAGACCTTGGGATGTCGAGGACTTGGAAAGCGATGTGGAATACTTGTGGACCAATTTCTACTGGTAGGTTCACTTCCCCCACTATGTCTCTTTTTGATTCGTCGAAAGCTCTGACCACCGTGGAGCTAGGTCTTATGTTGCTTGGATCGACCCCCAACAAGTCGAGCGTTGCCAATGGGCAAATGTTGAGGGATGATCCATTGTCGATGAGTACTCGGGAGACAATGGTGTCATTGCACCTGACCACTATGAATAATGGTTTAGTATGTTAGTCTCCCTCCTCTCCTAGCTCTTCCGGAGAGAAAGATATCTGGTCCATTGTAAAGATAGAGTCCGCCACGTGACCTATTTTGTCTGTAGCGATGCCCTCTAGGACTTGAATCTGTTTTAGTACTTTAAAGAGTGCTTCCCTGTGGGGCTCAGATGTTGTGAGAAGGCCCATGAGTGATATCTGTGATGGAACTTTATTTAATTGTTCCATGATCTTGTATTCACTTGCCTTGACCATTTTTGTAAATGTAGCGAGTCCCCCTTCCTCTTCTTCTCCTTCCTCCACATTGGGTTCTTCAGTCGAGCCTTTATACTTTGGATCGTATAATCTCCCAGAGCGAGTGATGCCTCCCACCATAGGAGGCCGCTCTTGTTCGAGGGCCCGATAGTCGAACGGTGCAGCATTGTAATTCTCTGCTGCTATCAGAACATTGAATACATATCTATTTCTTTGGATTTGTACTTCGGCTGATTGTCCCTCATAGCATTGTATAACCCTGGGCTTCTGATGAGAGTTGATCATGTTGATAGTCTTCCCCTCTTCCTTTGATGGGTTGTCTTCTTTCTCAAATTCTGGTCCCCATCCACTAGGCGGCCCCTGCTCAGTCGGGGTATAAGAATAATTTACCAAATACTGAAATCTCCCGTGTGATTCTCCCAAAGTGCCGACTGTTGGGTCTCCGACTAACCACCTATTTTTAATGTGTGCCTTTGGTGTTTCTTCTGGAGCTTGATGGGATTGCTTCTTCTGCTGCTCCGTCATATTCTGCTTAAGGGCTTCTTTGGGAACCGACTCCTCAGATGTGATCATATTAATGGTGGGCTTATGATTGGGCAGTGGGTTGGTGTTGACATTGGGTGCTGGGGTGTTCACAAAATCCAGCTGTATGATTCCTGCATCGATTAAGTCTTGGATCTTGTGCCGGAGCCTCTAGCACTTATCTATAGAATGCCCCTCCTGACCCATATGGTAGTCACACTTGAGGCTTGAGTCGAAATTCTTGGGCTTGTACCAATCGTTGGGGATCTCGAAGCTGATCAAGTTGTTTGCCCTTAACCGAGCAAAGACCTGACTGAGCGGTATGGGGATTGGAGTGAACTGCCTTGGGGCCCTAGCGGCCTGGGTGTGACCTGTCATGGGTTGCTGGGCTGGGGTACTCGTGGTCTGGAATGTCACACGAGTCCCATATTTTTCTGCCTTACCGGAGTGGACCGTGCTGACAGTGGACTATTTAGCTCTGTTTCCTCCTAAAGGCCTTTGTGTCGATGTGACCCTAGGAGGCTCCATTGTTTGGAGTCTACCGGTAGTGATGGCATTCTTAATCCTGCATCCCGCAACCACTACCTCTGCAAAACTGGCTGAGGTCTGGCCTACCAGGTGTGAAAAGTAGGTCTTGTCCAAGGTATTGACAAATATGGATGTCAATTCCTTCTCAGATATCGGGATTGCTACCCTGGCGGCCTGGGCTCTCCAATGCTGAGCATACTCCTTGAATGGCTCAGCATGCCTTTTTCGGATACTCCCCAGATCGATTACAGATGGGACGACTTCGATATTGAACTTATATTGGTCATAAAACGCCCGGGCTAGCTTCTCCCAAGTGTTGACAATGTTGAAGTCCAAGTGGGCATACCAGACCAGTGTAGGGCCTGTGAGGCTATCTTGGAATGTCTGGAGCATGAGCTGGTCATATTGAGCATACTTGCTCATTTTCCGGGCATATAGCTTGGTATGCATTTTGGGGCAGCCGGTCCCATCATACTTTTCAAAATCTGGGGTCTTGAACTTCTCAGGGTATACCTCTTCGCTGTATGCTGGCAGATTGGTGATCCCGGCTTGTTCAAAACCATCAAGGCCCTCGATCGTTTTCATCCTGTCATGGAGCTGCTGGAAGAGTCTCTTCTCCATCTCCTTCTGCCTCTCTTCCATTTCCCTTTCCAAGTCGTCAGAGGTTGGTCCCTAGTTGATCTTCGGCTCATATTCAAAAGCCGGGTTGAGGTGGGAATTGATTTCTTCATACTCTGGAGGCTATCCCTCCACTGCTTTCCCTTTCCTGGCCCTTGAATGTTCTTCTTGGGTTGGCTAAGTGGTGCAAAGGAGGCCGATGCTTTCAGTTAGGAGGTGGACCTGGGCAACCAATTGTTGGACCGTTTGTTCTAGGGATACGATCCTGGAGTCTGAGGCAGCTTCAGCATTTGTGTTGTTGCGGTTGTCGCTACTGTTGGCCATTTTTGTTCTTGAACGTGTGAGAATTGGACTTCTGGGAGGGTTCGATTGCTTGGGAGCTATCTTGATACCTGGGCGCGCATTTTGTTCTTTTTAGTGTGATGTATGCAAAATGATATGCATGTGTCATGCAGATGCTAAAAATAAAAGGGTTGACAATTGATTGACAATGTAATATTGAAACTTAACTTTTATTAATATTGAAAATTTTGGAGTTCGATAATCAAAATAAAAGATTACAAATAATGATCTATTTCCTAGCTCTTTTAGTCTTCTGTTGTGGAGGCTCAGACTTCCCATTGATGACAGCTTCTAATTCTTTGACTTTGGCTTGGGTCTTCTCCAATTGTGCTTCCAAGGCCTTGTTCCTTTGGTCGGATTCTTTGAAACGTCCCTTCCAGATGTCTTTCTTATGATCTGCAGCTTCAAAGTATACCTCCATTCGGGCTTTGACCTGTTCTAGGTATACTTCTGTCTCTGGATTGATCTTGTCTGGTCTTGGTTGGGTGACGTCTGGAACCTGATATGCTCTTTCCCCTGTCTGGTATAGCTGGCTGATTACAAACTCTCTGGTGGCTCGGTGTTTTCCCACTTCACCATCTAATTCCCCGAGGTCCACATTCGGGCTTTCAATTCTGGCTTCCCAAAGTGCTTTGACCTCTACCAGCTTAGCAAACTTCTCGGCTACCAACAGGTTCGGATCTTGGTATTCAAAGGTGACTGCTTCCAGCGAAGGCCGATAAACTATATCTTGGATGGTACCAAACTAGCGGACCACTGAGTTGGGGTGATATCCAATACATCTGCTAATTCCAATTAAAGGTACTGCTTGGAGGTTTCTGCAGGTCAAGATGATTTTGTTACAGCAACTCCACCTAGCTGTCTACAGAATATCCTCAGCACTGAAACTTCTAAGTTCCTCTACCCAACAGTGGTTGGTAAGGTCGTCGGGTAGCTTCACCTTTTCTATACATGAGTTTACGAGATCCACCTACTGGGCTAAGGTTTTTCGGACCATGTTCAACCCGAAGCACTTAAGGTTACAAACCATATCAGCAGAAGGTTGAGGCTTGAGCGAAGGATCCCATGGCCTTTCTTCTTGAGGAAATTCAAGTTCTGGATTTATTCAGCCAGTAGAGCCGGGATGTAAGATCTTCCCTCCAGAAATTGGGTTACCAGATCTACAACCCGGTAGTGAATATAGAAGGTCCTGGTGGGGAACAGTATGGTGGCGAAGGTTGTCAAGATGAAAGCGTTCACCCTTCTCTATCTATAAGTTTTGGGGTCCCCACACAGTATGTCCTTCCTATCCCCATTGTCCTCTTGGGCGATGAACCAGGCTTCTAAATCATCCATACGTATGCAATATCCATTACAGTCTGCCAGGGCTTTGTTGACGGCTGTCTTACGGATGCCTAATAATCTGCTGAAGGTACCGGCTGGGCCGGCCTCAAGGTTTGGTGCGTAGATTTGATCAGTCAGTGATGGAGCCTATAGCAACTAGGTGTACTCCTCCAAGGTAGGGGTGATCTCATGCGGCCCGATAAAGAAAGCAGCGGGCTTGATTTCCCATAATTGGAGGCCCGGACTAAAGGCAAATTCACCTCTATCTTTGTCAGTGAGAGGATGGAACCGATCTTTTGCTGGATGAAGGCTTGCTCCTCTGGGTTGTACAAGGTAAACCAATGGTCCAGTACCAACTTTAGGTCCAAAGGTTTGTACACCCGAATTTCTTTGCGGAGGAGGCAGTCAACTGCACTGCTAGCCATCTATTACAATAAGAAATAGCCTAGTTACAAACAGAACTATGAAAACATTACAAGAAAATGGTCCTGAACTCCAAGGACAAAATAACAAACCATTACATTGTCATCCAATTGTCAACCCCTTATGATGTTATGTATGCAAGCAGGTTGGTTCTAACTGGTTCCCGAGCTCTATGGCCTCCCGCATTCTCGAAGAAATGGATCTCAGGCCATATCGAAGCATAGGGTGGGGTAGCCTAATCGGTCCCGAACGGTGAATCAACTCACTTTGCCCGAAACCTACACAATGGCTCCCCGTCTTAGGTTTCTAGGACGATCCGGGTTCGACTGCATCTACTCATACAGATATATGCATGCATGCCCCCACAGTAAAGAAACAAAAATCTAACTAATTCCTAAAACGTTAGCAACAGAATAATGATTGAAACACATTTCTTAAAGAGAACAATTCGGAGAGATTCAGGTGGCTAGCCTACTAGCATGGGTCCCCAGTAGAGTCGCCATCCTGTCGAGTCTAATTTTGAATTTTCCCATTCCTAATCCGATCTAGACTAGACCCTATGCTTATCTAATATCGATCCTCGACTTAAGTTAGGAACTTCGTTTAATTTTTTGGAGTCGCCACCCAACTGTTGTTGGGAAATATTGAATTAAGACTAAAGGAGCGGATTAGTCTTAATTTGGACCACTAGTCGTCGTTATTTCCTCTTCTCATTTTTGAGAAGAGGAAAAGGGAAAACCAGAGTTTCTAAGTCCGGAGGCTAACCTATTAAAACCTTACGGTTACCACCTAATCTCCTAAAATTGTTCCTATTTAGAAATGTGTTTTATTGTGTTTCTATTACTTTTTATTATGTTCTTAAAATCTAAAATTTTATTATTACTTCTTCTAATATTTTTTATTGTTTTTCTACATTTTTATTATTATTATTTTTTATTATTTTTCTACATTATTAAATCCTAAACAAATCTAATTTCTAACATTTTCCTATTTATAGAAAATAAAACATAAACAAATAAATAAATAAATAACCAACAAATTAATAAATAAATAACAAATAATAAATAAAATCGAAATAAAAATAAATAAATAAATAAAATAAATAAATTGGAAAAATCCGGAAAATCCGACTTACCTGAATCCGGGTCGGTGCGCGGGTCGGGTCGGTCGGGTCGGATCAGTCGGACACGGCGGCGGAGGATGCTCGTTCACGGCGTTCCGGCGGTCTTTTGCAAAGGGTGAGGTGTCGAATCCTAGCTTCTTGGGGGTGTTGAATCCAATGGTGGCGGTGGTTTGCTCCTAGATCGCCTCCTGGTGGTGGTTCAACTCCGATCGGCGGTCGCGGCTTTGGTTTTCCTCCGGTGCTCTCCGATTTGCTCTCTTTTCTCACTTTATCTCAATTCTGATTCGTGATTTGGCTTCCTCTACTCCTTCTCTATTTATAGGCGTTCAAAATCGAGCTGGATAAGCTCGGATTTCCTCCGATTGAAGCTAATCGGATTTTCGGTTAAAAAACCAACTCCGATTTGTGTAAATCCATCGATTTGTTGCGATTTGATTCCAATTAGATAATGTTTATCTTATTTCTGTTGAAGATCTGTTGGATTTGTGCAAAACAATCGAATCGAAACAGCCGAAATTCGAATTTTTCCTTCGCCGGCGATCTCAGACCCGAGGTAGAAGACAATCACGCGCTCGGCGCGTGCGTTCTCTCCAGCCAATTAGAGGTTACCACGTGTCTTGGATAAGTAAGAAAAACAAAACGTGGAAACTGCCTCCCCCGCGATTCGAACCTACGACCGAGCCCCCCGCGCGCACCTTAGCCCATGGTCCGGACCAACTGGGCTAGCCCACTTTCCTGATTTTTCTAATTTCGCAAATTGCATATATGCAATGCGATTTTTTATTTTTTTTTGTATTTTTTGAAATTTCAAAAATTTGTAAAAATTATTTATTATTTATTATTGCCATTTCTGAAATCATTTTTCAAATTTGATGTTTTTTCTTATTTATTTTTATTTTTTGAATATTTTTAATTATTTATGCTAAATTAGGGAAAAATTAGAAAAATTGAAAAAAAATTAAGAATTGATTATTATCAATTATTATTCATTCCTAGGGCAAAAATGGGGTGTTTACAACACCAATGACGTCAAGAGCTTCCATGGACTAGCTAACTTCTACAGATGATTTGTGAGAGACTTTAACTCTATTGCAGCTCCACCGAATGACCTTGTGAAGAAGAATGCTAACTTCAGATGGATAGAAATACATGAGCAGGCATTCCAGACTTTGAAAGCTAAGTTAACTAACGCTCCTTTGTTAGTATTACCTAACTTTGATAAAGTTTTTAAGATCGAATGTGATGCTTCCGGGAAGGGTATTGGTGCTGTCTTAATGCAAGAATCCAAATTGATAGCCTACTTCAGTGAGAAACTCTACGGTATTGCTCTGAATTATCCTATTTATGACAAGGAGTTATATGCCCTAGTGAGGATGTTGCAAACGTAGCAGCATTATCTATGGCCCAAGGGGTTCATCATCCATTCCGATCATGAAAGCTTGAAGTACCCGAAGACGCAAGGAAAGCCAAACAAGAGGCATGCCAAATGGTTGGAGTTCATTGAAACCTTTCCATACGTCATCAAATACAAGCAAGGCAAAGAGAATGTAATGGCTGATGCATTGATAGAGCCATTTTATACTCAATCTTTATAGTATAAATTGTGTAAAATTATTATTGATTTTATAGAAATCATAAGGAAATGGTACTTTAATTCTATCATCGTGATAAATCAGGTTAAATGGAGTCAAGGATGCCAATTCAAGTATTTTAGAGAAGTCATCTACAACTTGGATCAAGACAAGAAATTACACCACCGGAGGAAGCACTGTTTGAGGCACGGCCAAGGTTCAAACCGTGTTACACACTGGACAAGAAGGCGAAAATGAGGACTTACAACAGAGAGAGACACGGCTTAAGGCACGGTCGTGGTGGAACCCGTGGGATAAACCGTGCTTGAAGCCGTGGTGGAAGATAGATGTGCCAAGGAGAAGAAAGTGTGGAACATCAACCAGATGAAGACACTGCTTGAAATCTAGCCGTGGGTGTAACCGTGCTACACACTGGACACGGATGAAGACTTGAAGATTATGCACAGACGAAGGCACGACTTGAAATCTGGCCGTGTGTTTAACCGTGGTTCACACTGGGCGCGGTTGAAGACTTGAAGAATATGCACAGAGGATGGCACAGCTTAACCCACGACCGTGTGGTGGGGCGTGCCAGGCAGACGTATCTTCACTTCTCGAAATCTACTTGAAAAAGGAAAGATATTTTCGTATCTTGCTAGCAAAAGATCACATGCTATCCATCTAATAGTATAAATAGAGCCAACCCTAGAGGGTTAGGACAACTTTTGAATCTTTGGATCTTGAAGAACCTTGGATCATCTTGGAGGCAGAGCAAGCAACCGGGTTCATTATGTTTCTATCTTTTATTTTCGTTTTGTTGATGAACATGAGTAGCTAAGTTACTTTTCTAGCCAAAGGGTCATAGATGTTTAATTCTCCACGAATTGTGAGGTCTAATTGACTTGTATTTATTCTATTCTTTGCTTTCGGATATTCATATATCTTCTGATCGTTTTGTCATTATTATCTTTGTTGATTGGTATGAATAGAGCTCTTCTACTCAATTAGCAAGTTAATATATTGTCAACTAGCACGTCAAATCCGTAATTGTTTGATTGTTCTAGTCTTAGTGACGCAATAACATGTTTGGTTATAAAAGAGATGATCGAATTCATGTTATGGAGGTGTGTGATCATGTTTAAATAGGTTATCTTATAATCTACTGGCATGAATTGATGGTCTCTCTAGATCTTAATGCTATTGATAGATTAAATCCTAAGCGCTTGTCTAAGGGTTGTTTAATCAATAAGAGAAATAATTCAAAGCGCTTGTCTGAGGTTATCGAGGAAGTAAGGAGAGATAGGTTGTTAGAGCTTGTTAATAACCATAACCAATTTATCTAGAACTAAGAATAGAGAACATTTGCATCGATGATCAATTCCTTGAATTAAACTATCTTGATTCCTTTGGCTAGGCTTTTTATCAATATACAACTTTCTTATCTTGTTTTACTTTATTTGATTCACAAACAACCCCCCACCCCCCCCCCCCCCCCCCCCCCCCCCCCCCATTTTCCTTTCCTTATTGTTCTCTTTGAATAGAAATATCTTTACCAATCCCTGTGGATTCGACCCTACTCACCACTATATGCAAATCATATAATTGTCTAGGAGTAGGTTTTATTTTTGTTGGACTCGACACCCATCAAATTTTGGCGCCGTTGCCGGGGATTGGTGTCAAATTTATTTCTATTCTTGTATGACTCGTTCTTCTTAGACAGGTAAACTAACTTATAATCCGAAGATTGAGAAGACTCTAAAGAGGCTGCGACAAGAAGCTAGATCATCCCCCGGACCGAACTTAGTATCAGACTTTTCTGATTCATCCCTTGATTCTGAAAAAGAGGACGACATGGCAAATCTCGAGAGAACCTTAAGGGAATTGGCTGCACCGGATGTGAATCAACAACCACTTTGTATTCACTACCCCGAACTAGCCGTGGAATTCGAATTGAAATCTGAGTTGATACATCTGCTACCTACATTTCATGGTCTTGAAAATGAAGATCCTCACAAGCATTTGAAAGAATTCCATATAGTGTGTTCTAGTATGAGGCCACAAGGAATAACCGACGATCAAATCAAGCTACGTGCTTTTCCATTTTCTTTAAGTACTAAAGCTAAAGATTGGTTATTTTATTTGCCTCCAGGTTCTATCACCACTTGGACAGATATGGTGAGACTCTTCTTGGACAAATTCTTCCCCGCCTCCAGAGCCGCTGGTATAAGAAGAGAAATTTGTGGTATAAAACAGAGGGACACCGAGACACTTCATGAGTATTAGGAGAGGTTCAAGCAATTGTGTGCAAGTTGCCCACAACATGGGATATCTGAACAACTCCTTATCCAATACTTCTACGAGGGCCTACTTCCGATGGAGAGGAAGATGATGGATGCTGCAAGTGGAGGCGCCATAGTAAACAAAACCCCTGGTCAAGCTTGGGAATTGATCTCCATTATGGCTACCAATTCGCAACAATTTGGGTATAGGCATGATGCATCTTCATGCCAGTAGATTATAAGATAACCTATTTAAACATGATCACACACCTCTTTACATACTAAGCTACTTGGGTTTGAATGCTTGAAAGATTTATATGAACATGATGCTGACTTTAGTCAGATTTAGGCAACTTGTTCTGAAAGTGGGTATGTAGATTTCTTTAGGCGTGAGGGATATTTATTTAAGAAGGAAAGATTGTGGGTGCCTAAAAGTTCCATATGAGAGTTGTTGGTGGGGGAGACACATGGGGGCGGTCTGATGGGACATTTTGGTGTGAAGAAAACTTTGGATGTTTTGCATGAACATTTCTATTGGCCTAAGATGAGACGTGATGTGCAAACTATGTGTGATAAATGCATTACATGTAGAAAGGCTAAATCCAAAGTCATGCCCCATAGGGTGTATCTCCTATTGCCTATGCCCAGTCAGCCTTAGACTGACATTTCCATGGATTTCATATTAGGTTTACCTAGTCTCAGAATGGCAAGGATAGTATATTTGTTATCGTCAATAGGTTTAGTAAAATGGCTTATTTTATTACCTATTCTAAAACTAATGATGCACGACATATAGTTGATCTATTCTTTAGAGAGATTGTGCGATAGAGATGTGAAATTTCTATACATGGTTTACCTAACTCTATTGTGAGTGATAGAGATGTGAAATTTCTAAGTCACTTTTAGCGTACTTTATGGAATAAGCTAGGCACAAAATTACTGTTTTCCATTGTGGCACATCCTCAAATGGATAGACAAATAAAGGTGGTTAACAGGACACTTTTCACATTGCTACGTGTTGTGCTTGATAAAAATTTGAAGCAATGGGAAACATGTTTGCCTCGTGTAGAGTATGCATATAATAGGACAGTACATTCTACTACATCTTACTCTCCATTTGAGGTTGTGTATGGTTTCAATCCTTTAACTCCATTGGATATATTGCCTTTACCTACCAATGAGTTTATTGATCTTGATAGCATGAAAAAGGCAGAATTTGTTAAGGATTTACATACTCAGGTCCGAGCTAATATCGAAAAGAAAAATGAACACTATGCTCGCCAGGCTAATAAGGGACGCATCAAAACTGTGTTCCATCCAGGCGATTAGGTTTAGGTGCACTTGACGAAGGAACGATTTGCTAAACAACGAAAATCCAAATTGCATCTAAAGGGTGATGGACCTTTCTAAGTGGTGGAGCGCATAAACAATAATGCCTACAAGATAGATTTGCCAAGCCACTATGGTAATGTAAGTGCTACATTTAATGTTTTTTATCTTACTCCTTATGATGCAGGTGATTCGAGGATGAATCTTTTCGAAGAAGGAGGGAATGATGAGGATCATCTAGCATTTAAGCAGATCGAACCAAGGACTTAAGATCCATTACAAGGAATTAGAGGACCAATGACCCGAGTTAGAGCAAAAAGGATGAATGATGCCTTATAAAGACTGGTTATGAACCTATAAACCAAGGAATCAAATTACATGAAAGGAGAACTAACACCTATTAATGTAAGTCATGTTTCCATGGAAGAATACAAGGAATTGAAGTCTTAGCACAAATGCTGAATGATGAATTGAAACAAAGAAAGAGACTTGCGAGTTTTGTTGTTCTTTGTTTTGTTTGTAATTTCGAATATTTAGTTACTTACTTGGTCCATGTGAGAATAAGGAAGTAAATTAGAATAGGAAAGTTAGGTTTTCATATTGATACATGTATATACTATATAAACGTGTAAGGAGGCCGGCACAACATCATTTTATCCTTGAATAGAATTTTCGTACAATTTTCATGAAACCCGAAAAGACCACTTTTGCTCTTTGCAAAAGAACTCTCCTTTAGGAATTTCTTAACCGAATTGCTATAGGAAATCCTTAATTGATAACTTTGGTATTAGTCAACAAATGTGATTGGGGTCTAGTTATGTGTTACTTGTTTGAGACAATCCTCGAGGAATTGATTCAAATAGCGTACGTCTGGTTCTAGGTTTGACATACTTAGGGTTCATGCATCAGCAGCCAAATCAGGTGATCCCTCATCAGGGCATCAACTCGCATTCAAACTGATAACAATGCTTCATAGGCCATAAACAAGAGTGGTCTCAATCGCTTTGCCTTTTTGATAAAATTACCATCGGCAACACCAAGGTTTTATAAACAATAGCCTTTAAGAGCACATGCTGGAGTTTTTATATAACCTTCACAAAAATATTTAGAAAGGCTTGAAATTTTTCAAAAAGACTAGAAATTTTTCAAAAAGGCTTCAACATGCTGTAAATGTTTTTGGTAAAGGTTGAACACCCTTCATTCCTTTCTATGTACCTATTAAATCATAGATATGCGATAAGTAATCTGGTTATTTTAGCCAAGAATTTAAATTTACCGGTTAATATGGTGACCACACGGATGAGAGCATGCAAGGCAATTAGTCATTCCAAACATTCAATAGCAATCAATAGAACATCATGCAATTAGCAAGCAACAAGCAGATAGCAAATCATCTGAACTCCCTCACCTGGGTTTGACTTAAGGATTGTAATAATCCTTAGGTAGAGATTGAGGATCTTCTGAAAAACCTAAACAATTAAACAGAAGAGAAAATACATATAACAATAAATACAACTAAAATATACTGTTCTAGTATCCCGATGATAGGAATCAGATTCCCACAAGACTAATCACCAAGGCCTGACCGAAAGGCTTTATAAACTTAGTTTTAAGAATCTTTCATGAGCAACCTAATCCTAAGGATGCTAACTTGATTTCTACCTTTTCATCATATAATTTTTGTGCATTCAGACAGGTACACTTATCAGTTCTACAAGGTACCAAATCACTTACACTATTAAGTGATTCGGGAACCTCAATAGGACTCTTGTCTAGTGACCTTGAAGAACCGGCATGTTGAAGACTATTTTTATTTGTTTGTTATTTTCTTGGAACCATTTATTTTGTAAGTTTTTGGGACATTTTATTTGGTTGTATTTTTGTGTTTTAGGACCGGCAACCTTATAGTGGTATAGTTGTAATTTTCTAGTCATTTTAACCCTAAAGGGAGCAAGTATAAATACTTGCTTAAGTAGGGTTTTGAGGGGGAGAATATACTTATCTTTGCTGTAAATTTCGTGAGAAATTAAGGTTCATCCTAAGTTTTAATAAGGACTCTTATCAATTTCATCCTTGGAATTATAGCAAGTTGCAACCTAGGAAATTGTGAGTAATATCAATTTCTAAGTTGATTTTCCTTTTCATAACTAGTGTGTAATATCTAGTGTTGATTAGGGTTGGTTCTTGGTTCTGATTTTAGCATCAATTATAGGTCCAATTCCATCCATATATTGTTATCAATTTAATTGGAATTGTATCCTTGACATTATCTCATAATTGCCTTTCATCATTTGCGTCACATTTCCTTGTTGTAAGGAGTTCATGTCCATTTTGTGTTGATTAGTGATTTGGAATCTCATTTGATCTTATGTGGTGTACTTAATTCCGTTTAGCACAACATCATTTGGTGTTAAGATTGATTAACCAACAAATTAGATTACAAAAGCAATTTTTAAGGTTCACGCATAATTGAAGTTGATCCAATTTTTGGATGTTGATTAGGAGTTGTTCCATTTGTTTGATTGCATATGCTTTCACTTGGTTTTAAGCATATCAACTTTTTGGTATCAGAGTAATTGTTCCATGCAAATTAGGGTCACTTGGAAAATTTAGTCTTCACACCATTTTTTGAGATTTGTGGACTTGTTTGATTGACATTGTGTAATTGGTCTTTCAATTTGGTTTTGTGTGCTTATACTTGGTTTTAAGCACATCATCTTTTTGGTATTTGAGCTCAAGTTAAGTGGAGGGGTTTGTGTGATTTTGATTTCGGAAAATTTAGGGTTCTTGAGTTAGCATCTTGATCCGAAATTAAAAAGTGAAAATTGAGTTGTTTGATTTTGTTGTTGAAGTTACGTAATTGTCTTGCTTGAGGAGTTGAACTTGCTGCTTGTAAAGTGGAATTTGAGGTCTTGTTGAGCTCCTTTTGATTGATAATTTTCATGAAAAAGAAGAGGAGTAGTAGCATGTTTTTGAATTCAAAACTTAGAACTTGAAGTTGCCTCATTTGTGAAGAAGTGGAGGTCTATTTTTGCTTGTGTTGTTTTCGGACATAAAGGGGTTTAGTGTACAATTTTTCAAATTTGAATTGTGTGGATTATATGGAAACTATTTGATTTTCAAAACACACATTAAGTGATAGAAGTTATTGTGTGTTCATTTGAATTTGAAAGTGGCTTCTTACCATTTATGGAAAGGTTGTAATAAGTGAGATCATTTGAATTTGTTGCAGCCTTGTTTATTAAGTTGTGGTTTGGAAAAGTGTGTTAGAAGTGGAGAAGTGCAAGTGTGGAAGAGTGTGTGTGTGTATGTTGCACCTTGAGAAGGGGGTATGTGTGTGTGGCGTTGTGTTATATGTGATTAATTAAAGAGATATTGCAAGTGGTGTAAGTGGTGGTGGAGATTGTTTGCACCATGAGCAAGGGAAGGAGTGGTGATGTGGAATTGTACATTTGTGTATGTTGAGTTGCTGAACATTGTGAATTGTTGTAGTGTGAAACCGTGGCAAGAAAGGAAGTTTTGAGTAGTAGAATTTGAATTCAAACAAACATTTAAAGTGTGAAAGTAATTAAACTCATTACTTAAACACTTGTGGTTGAATTTAATTCTTAACTACTTGAAAGTGATTGTGTGTACTTCATTTGTGACTTGGTTACTTGCTTTAACCGTAGAGTGTAGGGATATTATTATGTTGTTGGATTTAAGCACAATCATGTCAAGTGAAATGTTTCTTTCTACTAATGTATTGCATCGAACATTGACTACTTTTACTACTAAAGATGATAAACAAAGGGAAATTTTGTTCCATACTTCTTGTAGGGTACAAGGAAACCTATGTGTCTTTATAGTTGATGGTGGTAGTTGTACAAATGTGGTAGCAGCATCATTAGTATCGAAACTAAAACTTGTCACTACTCTACATCCTAAGCTTTATAAATTACATTGGCTTAGTGATCAAGGAAATTTACTTTTGACCTAAAGAGTTAGGTTACCTTTTAGTGTAGAGGATAAATACTGTGATGAAATTTAGTGTGATATTCTACCTATGTATGTATCCCATATATTGCTTAGCAAGCCTTGGTTATATGATAGGAGGGTCTTACATGATGGCTTCAGGAACACCTATATATTCCAGAAAGAGGGAAAATGCATTATTCTGAATCCGTTGTCGACTTCAAAGGTTCAAAGGGTTCAGCAACAGATCTGTAGGCTATTAAAGGTAAAAGGGGTTCTAGTGCAGACTAATAAATCTAGGGAAAAGAAGGTATTGTTGATGAGATAGGGTGAGTTGGAGAGAGTTATGACAGAAGAGACTCTAGTATACTTGCTATAGTTGAGATTTGCACTAAGGGTGCAGGAACATTAGTCTCTACCCTCTATAGTATCTCAGGCATTAAATGAGCACAATGATATTTTTATTGATGACTTACCAGCAAGTTTACCACCTCTGAGAGGAATAGAGCACGCCATCGACCTTGTGCTAGGGTTAATATTACCAAATCGACCAGCATATCGTATGAATCCTGAGGAGGCTAGAGAATTGAAACAGCGGGTGGATGAGTTGGTTGAGCAAAGATTTGTTGGAGAGAGTTTCAGTCCTTGTGCTGTTCTAACCCTTCTTATTCCTAAGAAGGATGGTATTTAGATAATGTGTATCGATAGCAAGGCCATCAACAAAATCACCATCAAATACAGGTATCCCATTCTTAGACTTGATGATATGTTGAATGAGTTGCATGGTGCACAAGTTTTCTCCAAGGTGGATCTTAAAAGCGGATATCACCAAATTCGAATGAGAGAGGGAGACGAATGGAAAACCGCTTTTAAAATACGCCATGGACTATGAGTGGATGGTTATGCCATTTGGCTTGAGTAATGCTCCTAGTACATTTATGAGATTGATGAATCATGTATTGAAGGAGTTTCTAGGTAAATTTGTTAATGTTTATTTTGATGATATTTTAATATACAGCAAAAACCTAGAACATCATGTGGAGTAACTTCAAGCAGTATTTTTGGTGTTGAGGGCGCAGTAGCTATTTGCAAATCTCTAGAAGTGTTCCTTTTACCAAACTAAGGTAACATTTTTGGGTTTTATTGTCTCTAGCTCAGGTGTCGGTGTGGATGACAAGAAAGTGAAGGCAATCAAGGAATGGCCAACACCCACCTCAATCACTGAGGTAAGGAGTTCCCATGGACTAGTATTCTTTTATAGGCTCTTTGTCTATAATTTCAGTAACATCGCCAGTCATTTTACAGAACTGACTAAGAAAAATGTTCCTTTCATCTGAAGTGAAAGGGCCTAGAGGATTTTTGAAGAGGTAAAGGAAAAACTTACTTATGCTCGATTATTGACTTTACCTAACTTTAACAAAGTTTTTAAGCTAGAATGTGATGCTTCTGGGATAGGGATTGGTGCTGTATTATTGTAGGAAAAGAGGCCTATAGCATATTTTAGTGAAAACTTGAGTGGTGTAACTTTGAATTATTCTATTTATGATAAGGAATTTTATTCCTTAGTGAGGGCTCTAATGACATGGTAGCATTATCTTCCCCTAAGAGAGCTTATCATCTATATAGATCATAAGTCACTAAAGCATTTCAAAGGTCAGCAAAATCTATCTAAGCGACAAGCCAAGTGAGTGGAGTTTTTGGAAAGTTTTGCATATGTGATAAAGTACAAGAAGGGTAATCAGAATATGGTTGTTGATGCTTTGTCATGCATGTATGTACTTATCACTTCTCTTCAGTCAAAATTGCAAGGTTTTGAATTATTAAAGGAATAATTTATGCATGATGATGAGTTTAGAGCAGTTATGGAGAAATGTTCTAGAGGCAAAATGTATGAGGGATATTGCATGATTGAGGGGTTTTTATATAAATCTGGGAAATTATGTATACCTTCTGGATCTATGAGGGAACTATTAGTGAGGGAAGCACATGCAGGTGGATTACTTGGGCACTTTGGCGAAAAGAGAACCCTAGCTATGTTGAGAGAAAATTTTTATTGGAAGGGTGTGATAAAGGATGTCCATAGGGCGTTAGAAAGATGTGGAGTTTCCAAGAGGGCTAAAGGAAAGAAAGGCATACATGGTGAATATATGCCTTTACCTATACCTGCCAAACCCTGGACTAATATCAATATGGATTTTGTGTTAGGGTTACGTAAGACGTAAAGGGGAAAGGATTCTATCATGGTGGTTGTTGACAAATTCAGCAAAATGTCCCACTTTATGCCCTGTCACAAAACAGATGATGCCCTTTTCATTGCTAACATTTTTGTGCAGAAAATTGTCAAATTGCATGGAGTTCCACACAGTATAGTGTTAGATAAAGACACTAAGTTTCTTAGTTTCTTTTAGAAGACACCATGGAGAAGACTGGGTACTAAGCTTATGTATAGTACCTCCTGCTATCCACAGACTCACAGCCATACAGAGGTTATCAATTGTATGCTTGGTAACTTACTCAGAGCAACTGTTGGCAAGAATCTTACTGATTGGGACTTGTGTCTTCCTATTGTTAAGTTCACTTACAATAGGTCCACTGATGTAGATTCAAATATGCTTCAAAACCAAATGATTCGAAAAACGGATTCGAATTCCTTCACGCAAACCAAATCGTCAACAACAATCAAATAACACAAATTTTTAGGTTTTTCTGGATTTTGGTACTAACGTATAAAATCAAAGATATGGATAAAATTATCAATCTATAGATGCTAAGATTGATAAAATTAAACTGTTTCGCAATCAAATCATAGAAGGATAGAAACCACATTCTATAAATCAATCACTACGGTTAAAGAATTCTAATAATTCAATAACGATGCTCACCACAAATTCTATATGAACCAAGAATTTGATAAGAACAATACGAATATAGTGAACATCGATTCTCAATATTCTCAAATCTCCAAAAGAAGACTCACACCACTCAAATGTCTTTTTTTTTACAAAACAAAATGATCATCCTCCCCCGAAAAACCCTAAGGACCCTATTTATATCATCCTAAAAAATTTGTGCGAAAACATTCAAGACCGGTCAAAGGCCAGCTGGCCTTCACTTAGGCCGGCACCAAAAGTCGACGGCCTTCACTTAGGCCGGCATTAAAGCCGATGGCCTTCATTTAGGCCGGCTCCAAGGTCGACGGCCTTGAAGTGAACTCGGCCGGCCTTTATTCAAGGTCGGCTTAAGGCTAGTCGAACTTCGCCTTGGATCCTCTCGACGCCTATGTCCTCCTTTTTTTGGTGCTCGTATTTTCGCTCTTGGAATCGTATCATTCCCTCCATGTTCAAAATGATTCAACCTCGAATCTGTATCGTCCATCCTGCTAGGCCACATAAACAAATTCCTCTTTCCCTTGGGCTTCTTAAGGCAGATCAGTCTTGTGTGTTGTACTTCAGTTGGACTCATAGGAAGAAGCTTGTATGTCTTATCCTGTTGCTGAATGGTATACTCATTGGTGTATCCATCATACTTGGCTCTGAGGTCATACTGCTAAGGTCTTCCAAGGATCAAATGTGTAGCTTCCATGGGAGCTACATCACAAATAATTTCGTTAGTATAATCACCAATAAACAATGGAACATGAACCTGTTTGTGTACATGAACAGCTCCCTGTGGACTCAACCAATGAAGTGCATAAGGTCTTGGATGCTGCTCCACCTGCAAACCCAACTTAGTAACCCAGTTTGCTGAAGCAACATTAGTGCAACTACCTGTGTCAACCACAATCAAACAAGTCTTTCCCTGCACCATGCCCTAGATATGGAATAAATTGGCCCTCTGATTAGGAACAGTTTCATCCTACTGAACCATTAGCATATCTCCCTGTACTAGACTCGCTATAATGTCCTCATCTTCCTCTTCTGCCTTAGTATCTTCTGTTCTTCTTCCTCACTCTCAACTTTGTCCCCCTTGATGACCATAACCCTTTTATTAGGACATTGAGAAGCAATATGGCCAAGTCCTAAACACTTAAAACATTTGATATCTCTGCTTCTCTTTTGTTGTGTTTGGTCAACAACCTCACTAAAGACTGCTTTTCCCTTTTCCTTCCTTTCCTTCTCCCTCTCGCCATCATCTGATTTATGGTGTTGATATGATTTCTGATCCCGCCATTTCTAATCCCGCCTGCGCTGATGCCGCTCAACCCGACTGGCTAATTTAATCACATCCTCAAGAGCCGGATAATGCTGGAGTTCCACTACACTGGCAATGTCCATCTTCAACCCATTGATGAAACAAGCTATGGATTCATCTGATGTATCCCTGATAACTGATCGTTGTCAATCGTAGTTTTAATAAATTGAATTCTTGTTCTTAATCCTACTACGAAGCAATAGGCAAGTGCACCTATCGTAGCATAATATAGCGAGTAAGCACAAAGTCGTCCCTCAGAGATACACCAACTACTAGTACTAACTCCGTTCCTATTATATAATCGCCGCTTAAATATGTTGGTTGAAACTTAATTACTCTAATCTTAAAGCTATTTAACTCACTAACAAACAATGGTTCTAAAGATTTATCAATTAACAAAAGCAACCTAGATCTTATTCTACTCCTTCTCTATCATGTAATTCATTAGATTTATGAAGATTGTCGTAATTGACTTCTTATACTGTCGAATTCTCTAGTCAAGTTAACTACTTTCTCAAGTATATTAACCTATCTAATCCTAGGTTTTATCGAATAGGATCTCTCCTTAGTTAATAGCAACCTAGAATTGCATAAAGCACATGAATTCGCATCAAAATAATCGATGTAAACAGAAGACTCTTGTTTCCTATCTCTAGAAGAATAATCAAATCTCATTAATTGCATTAAATCTAATCATAAGAGCAATTTCTTAATTAACTAATATGATATCATGCATAAATTCATATTCCGGATCTATGAATCTAAAGAAACAATTGAAGGGCATGCAATTAATCATAAGAAAGTCAACAACTTCGCATTAATGACCAAATCTTCATCACATGACAGAGAAGTTTCAAAATAAAATCTAGATCTAGGGTCTACTCCTACATAAATTGGACAAAAGAAATGAAATTACTAAAAGAATAGATAAAATTCATAGTCACAAACCCTTAAAGATAGAATCTTCTTCTTCGTAGGTCTTCAATCTCCCTTGGAATCGACAAAATCTTCTTTCCCCTTGCTGTTATGAGAGTCAGAGAAAATAAAAAAATTCGTAAACTCTGGTTCTAGGGCAAACTAACGGTCTATTTATACATGTACCCCGGTTGGATATACACGAGCGGATACACAAGTAGTGTATCTCGTTCGTGTATCTCATGCTTGTTTCCAAGTGTCCTTATGTGAATATGCACGAGCAAGTACATGGGAGTGTACATTGGTCGTGTATTTGAAACATCATCGAACAGAAGCAAAACTTAGATACACAAGCAAAGTACATGGGCGTGTACTTTGCTCGTGTACTTTCCAGACATCCGCTTCAGTATACACAAGCAAAGTACTTAGGCGTGTATCTCGCTTATGTACTTTCCAGAATTCTTTCTCTTCACATGTATTGTATCCAATTCCTTCAAACTTTATCCGACTCTTCAAAACTCCTTCCCTTAGCTCCAAAATACTCTAGAAGATCCTAAAATTAACATTCATTCCATTAAGCATCCTTTTCTTAACAAATCATCTAAAAATTCAACAATAAAGCACAATTTCATTACTCTAGATAAGGGTATTTTGCGATTTATCAAACTTCCCCACACTTAAGTCTTTGCTTGTCCTCAAGCAAAAATAAAACATTAATCAAACTTCTCATTAATCATGATTGTCGTTACCAAATAATACTACTCACCCCATTAACTTTTTATGAATTTTAATTTTTAAAAAGCTCAATGCAATCCCTCAATCAAGAGTTGCTTCTCCCTTTTTTCGTGAAAGTATTGTAAAAAGATACTTTATCAAATTTTAGGATTAATCAGAGTAGACCAATCTTTACCCTTACATTTAACAATGGCTTTCAAAAATAAAAATTAGACACAAGATCAATTAGAAAAAAGGAAACGGGGTACATTTAACCACCACTAAAGAGTCTATAATCTTCTTAATTTTCTCTCTTAGTAAAGCAATCAATAATGAAAATACATTGCACTATGTTTCCCCTGGATTCCTCCCTCTTTTAGTTGATCTCTTCAAAGTTTTTTATTCTTTGTAATAGTTCACTGGTTTCACCCCTTTTTTTTTTTTTTTTTTTAGGACTTGCAACCCATGTAAAAGTTTTTCCAATAATCCTAGGCTCGTCACCCCAAGTTAACAACGTTATCCCCTAAAATTGAGGGCGTTCCTATGGGCTTAATTACTAGGTTACAGGACCCTCTAAAACTTTTCCCTTTATGGTATTTCATTTTACTACGGTAAATTCCTCGTTCGGGGCCGATCCCAGGCCAGACGACCTTGGTGACCAGGTTTTTAAAGGAACCCCATCGAACCTCTATTACCTTAACTTATTATTTTGACTAGTTAGTAGCGGAGTCAAACTTCGCTCTTCGAGGGACCAAAGCCTCCCATACTAACCAATCCTTTATTTTTCAAGTAAACATGCTTTCATTAAATTTTTTACTTTAAAGAGATCTTCTAAGAAGGATCACTAAGAGAATCATTTCATTTGCCCGTTCATAAAGATTAAATGGCTCTCAAGATCTTTGAGTTTCACAGCGATTTTAATCCCATAACTTTGACTAAGTATCAATGTTCCAAAGAAGACAAAGGTGACATGCCCCAACATTCTTTTAGAGGAATTCATTCACTAAATGCTAATATACTACGTGATTTGCAATCATGATTTCAAAATTCGATTATCAAGCAAAAAAGAAAAAAATAGGGGAAAATTTTGAATGACTTATACAATTCAGCAACCCAAACCCCTTATCAAATTTTTTTTAGTATCCCCTTCCCCAACTTAGATTAAGACATTGTCCCCCAAGTCTTTATCATTCAAGAATACAATGGTCTCAAAATAAGTTAGGGTCGTTAATTACACAAAGAAAATGATAGGACTTGCATTGGGTTTTCTGAAATAAGGAGGAAGAAGCGCAGTTGAGATACACAACCAAATACACAATTGTGTACCTATTTTGTATCTACCCATCTCATACATGCACAAATTACCATAGGAACGCTCAAAATCAGGTCTTGTGGCTTTATATATTATCAATCTACCTTCCTGAAGGCAAAAAATGTAACTACAACACACCCAAAAGCATCCTTAAAGAAAAGTTCCCAATCTTGATTCTAAGAAGCTAGGTGCGATAGTTTAGTGATCATAAAAAAGATGGCCTCATAACTTGTTTCTAAGAAGAAGATTGGGAAAGAAACACAACAACATTGTTCCCCAAAAACCCACAAAATCAAAGTCCCAAATAATTTATGTTAAACCCTAACTATCGATTCACTTGTTTGGCAGCCACTCAGACATCAATCAAAAATGCATTCACGTAAGTTCAAAATGTCTACAGATCTACAACAAACGACTTCTAAACTACGAAATCACTCATCATAGATTCAAGCATGTATGGTAGTCGTAAAAGAAAACCGAGCAACAACCGTATTGCAATAAGTATTGAAGAAGAAGAAGAGAAAACTTACTTACCTTGAGTCCCTTGAAACGGAAGAAATTTATGGTGGAAAGAACAACCACGGTATGGGGGAGTAGAGTGGGAGTGAGTGGGCAAATACACGAAGGAGAATGGGGGCGTGTAAAATGGCAGAGGAAGTGAGGAGTCCTTTTATAGTACGAGCAAAAAATTAGATACACGACCAAGTACACGGTCATGTACTTTGGTCGTGTACTTTAGATTCCTTTCTGTGGGTTAGATATACGACTAGGTACACGAGCGTGTACCTTGTTCGTGTATCGTGGGAGAGCATTCTGTAGGTTAATACACAACTAGGTACACGCTCGTGTACCTTGTTCGTGTATCAAGGGAGAGCATTCTGTGAGTCAAATACACGACCAGGTAACACGAGCATGTACTTTGTTCGTGTATATAAAGGGGGTGTTCTGTGGATCAGATACACGACCAGGTACACGAGCGTGTACCTTATTCGTGTATCTCTGATATGTACACAATGAGCATTTTTTGAAGTGCACGGGAGGCCACACCATGACGTATTCCCCTTTTGTATTGCAAAGTCAATTTAGACACCCTCTGGCATGTGTGAGAAACCGGATACAACCACTAGTGCACCCGGTTGTGCAGATCAAAGTACATACCTGTCATCACTTCATCTTGCATTCCCTTAAAAAGGTCCCCCCATCCTGAATTTTCCCCACACTTAGAGCTTAAAAGAAGCTCTATTAAGGTGACTTTCATAGAATCCAAACTTGGTTACCCCTCTATAGCTTGATGTCCTGCAAAAGTTACTCCAAAACAACGGATGATAATAAAGAAAAAAAAACTTACCTAAGCAACATGGGTTGCCTCCTAAGAAGCGCTGTTGTTTAACGTCGTTAGCTCGACCTAATGAACCGGTGGAGCTCAAAGAGATGAGAATGAGGTTCAGCTCTCCTTTTCTTCCAAAACTGTTTTGTCCCCAAAGTAATGCTTAAGCCTTTGGTCATTCACCTTGAAAATGCCTTTCTCCAGGTGTTCCAACTTAACTGTGCCGTAGGGAAAAACCTTTTTACCTGGAATGGACCGGACCATCTTGATTTAAGCTTCCTAGGGAACAATTTCAACCTAGAGTTGAAAAGTAATACAAAGTTCCCTTCATTAAACTGTCCATTCCGTGGTAGCCGAGCATCATGAAACTTCTTGGCTTTCTCTTTGTATATATATGAATTGTCATATGCCATGACCTCCATTCATCTAGCTCATTAAGTTGCATCCTTCGATGTGCTCCAGACCGACTGAGATCTAAATTGGCATATTTGATCGCCCAAAATGCCTTGTGCTAAATCTCAACTGGTAAATGGCAAAGCTTTCCCGTAGACCAATCGATATGGAGTAGTATCAAGAGGGGTTTTGTAAGCTGTCCGATATGCCCACAAAGCAATCATCTAACTTCTCGACCCAATCTCGTCTATGGTGAGACACAGACTTCATTAAGATACGCTTTAGGTCCCTGTTTGAAACCTCCACTTGCCCACTAGTTTGGGGGTGATACGACGTAGCAAGACGGTGAGTTACCCCATATCGTTAAGAATCTTTTCAACTTGCGAATTACAGAAGTGTGTACCTCTATCACTTATGAGTTCCCGTGGGACCCCGATTTACAGAAGAGCTTCTTCAAGAATTTAAACAACCACCCGGGAGTCATTAGTCGACAAGGCTTGTGCTTCTACCCATTTAGAGACGTAATCTACAGCTACCAATATGTATTTATTTTCGAAGGAAGGAGGAAAGGGCCTCATAAAGTCGATGCCCCACACATCGAATACTTCACACTCTAATAGTAATGTTGTGGCATTTCATTCCTTTTTTGATATGTTACCATCCCTCTAGCATCGGTCACATCGAGCTATATACTCTAAGCATCCCTAAACAATGACAGCCAGTAAAATCCTGCTTCCAATACTTTGTGCGCCATCTTTTGGCACTATGATGTCCTCCCGTTGGCCCACTGTGACAGTGGAATAAGATTTTCCATCCATCTTCATGGGAAACACACCTTTGAATCATCTGATCAGCACAAATTCTGAATAAATGTGGATCCTCCCAGTAGTAGTGCTTCAATTTGGTGAAAAATTTCTTCTTCTGCTACTTGTTCATACCCTTAGGTAGGGCCCTTGCCACTAGGTAATTGGCAATATCAGCAAACCATGGGATGATATCATCTTCAACGGTCTTGATGGCATACAATCGTTCCTCAGGGAACTCATCGTTGATCTCAACTTCGTTCGGTCTTTCTAAACAGGGATTCTCCAAACGTGATAGGTGGTCGGCACTAGATTTTCAGCACCCTTTTTATCTCTTATCTCAAGATCAAACTCTTGAAGAAGTAAAATCCACCGAATGAGGCGTGGCTTTGCATCCTGTTTTGTCAGCAAGAATTTCAAGGCGGAATTATCTGTGTATAATGATGACCTTAGTATAAGATGAGATATGGTCTGAACTTGTCAAAGCAAAGACAACTGCCAGCAACTCCTTCTCAGTGGTTTGTATAGTTTTTCTTGTGCAGGAGTGACTGTTTTGCTAGCATAATGAATGGGTTGAAAGTATTTGTCCTTTCGCTGACCTAGAACATCTCCCACAGCCGAGTCACTAGCCATCACACATAATCTCAAAGGGAAGTCCCATGTTGGGTGTGACCATAATAGGTGCAGTGATGAGTTTTTTCTTGAGGAGTTCAAATGCATCAATGCATTCCTGGTTTGAAGTCAAAGGAGGTATCCTCTCTCCAAGAGTTTTGTCATCGGCCTAGCAATTTTTGAAAAAACTTTAATGAATCGTCGATAGAACCCTGCATGGCCAAGAAAACTTCGTATTGCCTTAACTGAAGATGGTGGGGGCAATTTAGAAATTGCTTTGATCTTTGCCTCATCCACTTCTATGCCTTTCTTGGAGATTTTTATGGCCCAAAAACAATACCTTTCTTTGCCATAAAATGACACTTCTTCCAATTTAGGACCAGGTTAGTGTCTTCACAACGTTGCAAAACTAACTCAAGATGGTGTAGACACTCATCAAAAAGAATTCCCGAAAACAGAAAAATCATCCATGTATACTTCCATCTTGTCTCCCTACCATATCCTCAAAAATAGCCATCATGCATTGCTGAAAGGTGGCCGGAGCGTTGCATAATCCGAAAGGCATGCGTCGATAAGCGAAGGCCCCAAAAGGGCATGTGAATGTCGTCTTTTCCTGGTCTTCGGGTGCGATAGGAATTGAAAATATCCAGACATCCCATCGAGGAAACAGTAATATGCATGACCAGCTAACCTTTCAAGCATTTGGTCCACAAATGGAAGAAGAAAATGATCCTTTCGAGTTGCATCATTTAGCTTGCAGTAATCTATACAAACTCTCCATCCAATGACAGTTCTCATTGGGTGAGTTTCATTTTTTTCATTCGGTACCACTGTCATAACCACCTTTCTTCGGAAACTACTTGAATGGGCTCACCCATGAGCTATTAGAAATCGGGTAGATTCATTCCTCGCATCAAGCAATTTGATGACTTCCTTTTTTACAACATCTCTCATATTTGGATTAAGTCGGCGCTGCAGTTGTACCACTGGCTTGACACAACTTCCATAAAAAATTTGTGTGTATAAAATGATGGGCTAATCCCCTTTATATCTGCAATTTTCCATGCAATGCTTTTCTTGTGTTGCCCCAGGACATGCAATAACCTTTCCTGCTAATCTCGATCCAGATTTGATGCAATTATGACTGGAAGTTTAGAATCTTCTTCCAAAAATGCATATTGAAGATAGTCTGGCAGTTGTTTCAATTCTAGCTCAGGTGGTTCCTCAATTGAAGGTTTCAATCTCTGAATGGTGGATCTATTCTACCTTCAAAGCTTCTTTCTTCTCTCAACTCAGATTATTATTAAGCTGATTGACAACTGCTCTAATCGCCATATTTTTAGGTTGCTCTTTCTCCCCATTCATCAAACACAATCCCAAAGCATCACCAATCAACAGGTCTTGCAATGAATCCGAAACTGCGAAGTCGAGGTAGTCGATTGCATAGCATGTATCATCATGGTGCAAGGCTTTGTTTAAGGACGTCAGGCATTTTCACTATGACCTCTTCATTTCCCACTCTCAACACTAACTCCCATCCCCAACATCAATTATGGCTCTAGCATAGCCAAAATGGCCACCCCAATATAAGAGGACCTCCACATCTGCTTCCATGTCAAGGATGACGAAACCGCCGGGAAGATGAAGTCCTGCAGCTTCACAATACATCTTCAACTACTCCTCTTAGGAATTTGACTGATCGATCGCTAACTGAAGACTCGTTTTGGTTGGTTTCGGCTCTCCAATACCCAATTTCTGGAACATCTTGTATGGCATCAAATTAATGTTGGCTCCTAAATCAGCCAATGCCCGTTCTTCAGATAAATTCCCTATCAGGCAAGGGATGGTAAAGCTCCAAAGATCTTTTAACTTCTTTGGGAGTTTGTTCTGAATTACCACAGAGAATATCTCCTCCTAAAGTTACAGTAGAGAAACTCTTCAAGCTTCCTTTTGTTCGATAGCAACTCTTTCAAAAATTTTGCATATCGTGGCATTTGTGATAATGCCTCAACCAGTGGAAGGTTTGATATGCAATTGCTTGAATATCTCTAAAAATCTGCCATAGTGCTCATCTGTTCTGTCCTTCTTAAGTCATGCTGGATAAGGAACATTGGGCTTGTATTCTGGGATTAATGGAGGTGATGATTTCTCTTTAGGTGATTTTTCTGAATGCTTTCCCCCCTTCTTTGAGAACTACTTGTTTCTTTTACTGGTTCAGTCATCTGACTCTCTTCTTCTTGAACCTTTGGGTTGTAGTTCCTTACCACTTCGTAATGTGACAGCTTTAACATGTTCTCTAGGGTTGGTTTCCATGTTTCTCGATAGTGAACCTTGAGATCCTTTGACAGAAGCTTGCTATTTGACCGACCTGGTTTTCAAGATTATGTATTGATGCCTCATGATTCCTCAGAGCTAAGTCTTGATTTTTCAGAATCAAATCTAAGGACTTCTGTCTGTCTTCTGAATCTTTGAAGAATTTTGTGAGGAGATCTTCAAGTGGCGGTTTGGAACTCTAGACCATTGGCCTTTGATAACCTGGTGGAGGATTCGGATTGCCCTTCTGAATATTATTGTTGTTAGTCCAAGAAAAAATTTGGTGATTTCTCCATCCCGGGTTATAAGTATTGCTGTATGGATTGTTCTAAGGGCCAATTGGTTTCCCCCAAAAATCCCTTGCTGTTTCCCTTCCTCACCCACCGGGGTTTTCCCCAAAGCCCCGCGATTTGTAGACAGCCAAACCGTCAATCTTTGATAAAAACCCCCAAACCTTTTTCTGTGAAGTGCCACTCCCTTTAAGAACCCTGCCACCTTTTTTTTTCTGCCCCTACCCTGTGGGGCCTTATAAAATTTTTTCCCGGGCCTGTTTCAAAAAGAGTCAAAATTTTTTTAGGATTTTTTTTTTTTGGTTGGGGCCACCAATTGGGGATTTATTTGTCCATTTGATAGTTCAACCCCTTTTAAAAAACGAACTTGAAGCCATCTGGTCCCAGGTGTGGGTTTCCCCTTGATCCTTGAATCTCTCCCAGGGTTTATACAAAAATCCCTGTCATACGATGTAAATTTAATCTCACTCGAAGTTTTTAAGGGCTTTGAAGGAGGGGAAAAATTTGTCCTAAAAATTTTTAAAGACCCTTCCATGTTAAAAGGGTTCCCAGTAAAAAAATTCGCCCCTGCTTAGCCTTGCCTTTCCCAAAAAGAAAAGGGAAACCCCCGGGGGATCCCTTTTTTTACTAAATCCATTAAAATTTTAAAAGGGAAAACGCCCCCTCTCCAGAAAAAAGTTTTTGGGTATCGCATTTGGATCTTCACCCGTAAACCATCAAATTGAGTATAAATTTTTTTCAAATTTTTAATCACGGGAGGCTTAAGTTCCAAAAATTTTTTTTCCCCCAAATCAGGCCGGGGCAAAGGGTAGACTAAGCCTAAACAAGTTTTTTTTCCCCCCCAAAAAACAAAATTGGTTCTTGGGGGTCAAATTTAAACCCCGGCCATCTCAAAATTTTCCCCCCCGTTGGGGGGGTTTGGGGGATTTTCCCCAACAACAATTTTTTCCTTTTGGTTTTACCCTTTTTTGGGCCAAATAAAATTAATTGGGGGGGAAAACCCTTTTTTTCAGTATTTTTCCTTGGGGAAAAACCAAAAGAAGGGGTTTAAATTAGTTTAATTTTTTCTTTTTTTGATAAAAAAAAGAAATTTTAAATTTTTCTGGGTTTAGGATTAAAAAACCCCCAAATTCCCTTTTGGGGGGACCCTTCCCGGTCTTTTTCTTTTTAAAGTAAAAAAAATCCTTTGAAACCCCCAAAATTTCCCGGAAGAAAAGGGGAAAAAAATAAAAATAAATAAATTGGGGGTTTAAAATTTTAAAAATTAAAAAAAAATTTTTTTTAAAATTGGGTACCCCCGGAACGACGCCCCAAAAAAAAAGATGGTTTTAACCTATTTTTTTTAAATTTGGGAAAATTTTTTGGGGTTTTTTAATTTCCACTACGAAAACAAAAGGCAAGTGCCCCTTTTCAAGGTTTTAAAAAAGGAGAAGACCAAAGGCCCCCCCCCAGAGTTCACCAATACAAAAACTAACTCCATTTTCCCAAAATTTTTAACCGCCGCTTAAAAATTTTTGGTTGAAAAATTAAAATTTTTTTAAAACCCAAAAAAATTTTAAAAATTTACTAACAAAAAAACCCCAAAAATTTTTAAAGATTTAAAAAAAACAAAAAAACCTAGATCCCTTTTTCTAAATCCCTTTTTATCATGAAAATTTTTTTTTTGATTTTTGAAAAATTTTCCCAAAATTTTCTTTTTAAATTGGGGGGGAATTTCCCAGTCAAATTTAAATTCTTTTTCAAGTAAATTTTAAAAACCCCCCCTTTTAAACTTAAAGGGTTTTTCAAAAAGGACTCTCCTTAGTTTTTAAAAGCAACCCCAGAATTGGCCTAAAGGGACATGAAATTTTCAATTTTTAAAAAAAACGAAGTAAAAAAGGGGCTCTTGTTTTTTCCCATCTTTAAAGAACAAACAAAACTCATTTTAAATTCATTTAAAAAATTTTAAACATAAGAGCAATTTTTTAAATTTAAATAATATGAAAAACATGCCTTTAAATTTTTTTTTTCCGGAAACCAAGAAACAAGAAAAAATTGAAAAGGGGCAAATTTAAACATAAAAAAAATCAACAACTTTGCATTTGACCAAATTTCATCAATGATAAGAAAATTTTAAAAAAAAAACAAAATTTTTTGGGGGGACTCCCCCTAAATTGGACAAAAAAAAATCAATTACTAAAAAAAATAGATAAAATTTTAAATCACAACCCCCTTTAAAAAAAAACTTTTTCTTTTTGGGGCCCCTTTAAACTCCTTTGGAATCGACAAATTCCCTTTTTCCCTTGCTGTTATGAAAAAGTTAGGGGGAAAAAAAAAAAAATTTGTAAAATTCCCGGTTTTTGGGGCCCAAAATAACGGTCCCCCTTTTTTTACATGGGCCCCGGGGGTTTTTACACGATTTGGGTACACCCAAGGGAGTTTTTCTTTTTAGTGTTTTCTCACCTTTTTTCCAAAAGGGCCTTTTTTAATTTAAAAAAGCCAAAAAACATGGGAGTGGGGAAAATTGGTCGTGTATTTTTTAAAAAAACATCGAACATTTTGCAAAAAATTAGAAACCCCAAACAAAGTTTAAAAAAGGGGGGGGGACTTTCCCCAAAACCGCCCCTTTTTTATACAAAAAACAAAGTACAGGGCCTGTATCTTGCCCCTTTTAAAAAACCCCCTTTTCCCAAATTTTTTCTCTTCACAAAAAAAATGTTTCCAATTCCTTCTAAAAAAAGAAAACCGGGGGCTTCAAAACTCCCCCCTTAGCTTTTCCCAAAAAAATCTAGAAAATCCCGAAATTTTTAAATTCCCTTTTCCCTTAAGCATCCCCTTTTTTTTAAAAAATCAAACTAAAAATTTAATAAAAAAGCCAATTTTTTTTAAATCTAAAATTTGGGGAAAATTTTTTTATTTTTTTCAAAATCAAAAAACTTTCCCCCTTTTAAAAACCCCAAAAATCCTTCCCCCTACTTTCTTTTTCCTTTTTTAAAACCCCCTTTTTAAGGGGGGGAATCCATCACACTCCCGTTTTTAAAATATCCGGCCAAATCTCGTTTCCCCCCCAAAAAAACGCATAAAGCACTTTTCCCCCCCATTTACCTTACGTCTCTTTTTTGAATTTATCCCACCATGAAAATCATTAAACCCTTTTAAATTTTTTTTTGGACTTTTTTTAAATTTTTTTTTTAAAATTAAAAAAAAAATAAAAAAAAATAAAACTTTTAAGGGATTTATTGTAAAAAAAACAGTTTTTTAGGCCCAAAAAAAAATTACAATTAATTGGGGGAGTTTTTTTACAAAAATTTTAAGAAAATAGCGAAAAGGTTTGGGGCCCAAGGCCGCCGGCCCCTTTAAAACCGGGCCTTTTACCCACCTTTAAGCCGGCCCTTTTAGCCGACCTTCATTACTTTCCCCCGGGAAACCTTTTGGGGAAACTCCCAAAATCGTATCCTAATTAAATTTTTTTTTATTTTAAAAAACCCATCAATAAAAAAATTTCCCCCTCCCCCTTTGGATCTATAAATAACCCCCTTCCCGGGAAACCTTTAAAGGGATCCTTTTTTTTGTTTAAATCCCTTTTGTTAGGGAAACTTTTTTTTTAGCATCCTTTTTTCTTTTTTCTTTTTTTGCATCTTTCTTTTTTTTGAATATTAAAAATTTCCCCTTTGGTACAAATTTTTTCCCCAAAATTTTGTTTTTAAAGGGAAAATGTCCCCTTTTTTTTTGAAGTTTTTCTTTCAATTGAAGAATTTAAAAGGGGTCCCTTTTGGGGAAAATTTTAAGCCCCCTTTAAATTTTAAAAACCCTTTTTTTATTTATTTTTTTTTTTTTTTATCCCCTTTAATTTGTTTATTCTTTTTTTTTAAATAAATTTTCCCCCTTTTCACCTTTTTTTAATTTTTAAATTTTTTTTTAAGCAACTCATACTAAAATGTCCTAAACACCTTGGGGGGAAAATTTTGGTGAAACCTAGAAGTTAAAAGGAAATTTTTAGCCAGAAAAGAAAATTTGGAAAATTTTTAGGATTTTTCATGTTTTCAATTCCTTTGTTTTCCAATTATAAGGGGTCTTTTGATTATAATTTTTTAGAAACCCTTTATACGGAATTGTTTAGGTTTTTGTTGGAATTTTTAAATTAATTGTTTATCAATACGGGAGTTGCGATTTTTTGGTTTTAATTAAGTTTATGGGGGGCGAAATGAAATGTTTCTTGTTAATTAATCACAAGGATTGGGGTAATTGATTTAGGGCATTTTTTGTTTGTAGCACGGGGGGTTATGAACATAATTTTGTTTCCTTTGGTTTAAATTGGAGACGGGGAAAAGCCGACTAATTGTTTTAAAGGGTCAACACCCCTAAAAAGGGATTTTCAAACTCCTTGAAACTTTATAACCACAGTTCATAACTTGGTACAATTTGTTAAACAAATCGGGGAAATTTCAAATTTTTTCCCTTTTCATAATTGATAGATTCATCATAAAATTTTTCTTTTTGCTTAAAAAAATTTTTTTTTAGATTAGACATTAAAAACCCCCTTTTTTAATCACCAGATATTGATAAAAATTTTGCCAAAATCTAGTACCCTTTTGGTTCCTCGGGGGATCCAACCTTACTTTTCACCACTTTATTACTTTGATACGACCATGCACTTGCTGAAATTTTACGCTCCCATTTTAATAATGTTCTGAGCGTATCAATTTTTGGCGCCGTTCCCGGGGGAACAAAATTTTAGATTTTCGAATTCTGTTGGAAATTTTGGGCACAATTTTTTTTGTTATTTTAATTTTTCTTATCATTGTGTGATCTTTTTCCTTCTCTTTAAGTTTTTTTATCGCAAGATAAAAGTGCGAATTTCTAACCAAATTTAATCTTGAAAAACGCCCCTTGTACAATAAAAGTGAGCAGAGAAAAAAGGGAAAAGAGAACATCAATAGAATAAAAAATCAGTTTCAGGTTTTGGTAGAGCCTCGAGAAACAGGGGTACCTTTTGTTTCGGTCCTTCAATTAGAAGACAACAATTCAGGCTAATAATTCGAGTTAAAACCAGCACCATTCAAATGGTTAAATAAAATCAATTTGGGGATACCAAATGAACCTGATGAGCTTTTGCAGTATTTCTTCAATATTGTAATACATGAAAATAAATAATGATCTGATGAGTAATTAGGCTACATTTTTTTCCGTTTTCACTTAGAAAAAACTAGGGCCGGTACAATTCTTTCCACAAAACTCTATAAACCACTTGGGTAATCCCCACAAAATTTTTTAAGGAGATTTTTTCCACCAGCTAAACTGCTAGGTTAAAAATGCATCACAAACTTCCTAAGTTTAGGGGTGAATCACTTTATAAACAGGGGAAAGATTCAAGGAGGCAATTAGAAAAGCCCCCACAGGGATTCCCAGAAATCCCCTTATTGAGATATTCATCCAGTTTAGATGACAATTGAATCTCTAAAATGCACTTCGGGGGTGCATTATGAGTAAACATATGATGAGGCTAGTGTTTTGAAGATAAAGGGCCTCAAGTCACTAAGGCAACAAAAGAGGTAAGCCCTAGAGTGGCACTGCAATGATATGGACACCCTTAACAGCTCAATTTCGCTTTTTAAACCCCGCCCAGGTTAGTAAACTACCTCGCACCCTTTCAATTTAATAAAATTTTCTTGTTGTATTTTATCTAGGACCACACCAACTTTTGAGTGCCCATCAGAAACTTTTCCTCCTCATCCCAGGAGAGAAAGTAAATTTTTCAAAAATTGCCAAAGAGGAAATCAAGACCCTATTCAAACCCCACAACCCAGGGGGGCGTAACCATCCAAATTTCTCATGGAGAAATGATAAAAACGCCTTAAACCCCTGTTTTTCAAAAGCAAGGGTCCTAACATAATACCCCCCCATCAACAATATCCTAATCATAATCCCTCTCTCAGCAAGGTCAGTCTAAAATGGAAAACTCATGATAAGTTATATGCAAAAATGACCAATGTTGCAAAATCAACCCCCCCCACCATTGGAATCTTGAAAATCATTTATAAATGCTAAACAGTTAGTAATAGACCATCGGGGTTTTTACCTACAATACGAGCAAAATCCTATGGGGAAAATGCTATTATGTTAAGAGGGGAAAGGAAATTGGTTTGATAAAAACTTGGGGAAAGGAGGAAACCCGGGGGAAAGAAAAGGAAACAAAAGGAAGAGGACCAAAAGCAAAATTCACCAAAAAAATTTTCCTTTTCCCTTTCCCCAAAGGTTAAGCAAAAACAATTGATTCAAAATTTTGCTAAATTTTAAAGCTTAAAAAATTGCAAAAAAACAAAAATTCCTTTGCGGGGACTTCAGCAGATGCCATCATATCAGGTTCATAAAGGTTTACTACAAAAAAAGGGGAAGTTGAAGGGAATGAACCAGTGATGTTTATAGGGAATTTCTATGATCTTACAAAAAATTATCCTTTTTTCCAAAAAACAAAGAGACGGGGAAGTTTTACTTTTCCTTGCACTATTGGTAATTTTAATTTTGAAAAAAAAGACTTAAGATTCTGGTGCAAGTATAAATTTAATCCCTCGTCCATTTTCAAAAACTAGGACTTGGAGAATTAAGGGACACACGTCACCTTACAACTTGGGATAAAATTTCAAGTCCCCAAAAGGGTATAGGGAAAATTCCTAGAAAAGTGGAAAAAATTCATCTTTCCATTGACTTTATAGTTTTTGGGAAAGGAAGAAATAGAGAGGTCCCCATGATCTTAGGAAACGATTCCCAGCCACGGTCAAGCCTAATTTTGGGACAAGGTAACTCACCCTTAAAGGCACTAGATGACCGGGAACATTTGATATATTGATCCTGTGTTTTTGCTAAAGAAAAGCAATGTATTCTGAATATCTGCTGAGGGTGAAATTATAACAAAGATGGAGGAAGATGAAGGGGAAACCAAATCTTAAGCTGCTTTAAAGAGATAAATTTGGGGGGGTGAAGAGAAAAGAAAAAAAAGGTCGGAACAAGTACCCCAGACTGAAAATGGTTTTGCTTTTGAGAAACAACGACTATGAGAAGCCACCAGGGCCCAAAACTAAAGCCTATCAGACACTTGAACCTAAATTTTTTTCAAAACAATTGTTTTTTTAAAGTGTCTGAAATTTTGGAAATCCATGGCCTCACATTAATCAAGCACCTATGACAAAAAGAATTCCAGCAGATTCAAGGGAGTTTGGTGAACATAGGGAAATCCTGGGGTGGCAAAAGGGGAAAACCGCAGGGAAGTTTGTTGATTCTACCACAAAACATTGTGAAAACTGAAAAGAAGGGGGACCATACCATGGAAGGGGAACTTGGGAAACCTAACTAAAACGAGGGGTTGAAGGGGGTTGTTAAAAATCCCTTTATGAAAACTAACCCCGAAGTCAGGGTTAAACATAAAAAAAGCGCTTCATGGGAGGGAGCCAAAAGCTTAATAAGTTTATTAAATATTTCGAAAAAAAAAAAAAAAAAACAAAAACAAGGCTGGATAAGAGCTCCGGTGCAATTCAAGACACTCCAAGGATGACGACATTTTTGGAAATTTTCTTCCTGAAACAATTTTAAAACCAGGGGAAATACCATATTTCAATTTCTGCATTGACATTTTTTTCCTTAATTTTGTGATATATTAGGGAAAAGAAGACATTGTCCAATTTAAGTTGTGGGGAAAGGGGTTATAAATGTAGAAATTTTAAAAGATTGCACACATCAGAGCTTACAAATCCCATGCTTTATTTATGCCTTAAGTGTTTTCAATGAAAAACCTGAAATTTAAAATTTGATTGGTGCCCACTCGCCAATTGTTGGACTATTTACATAGTTTAAAATTTAAGAGTAAAAAACTCTAGAGAACGGGGTTTACCCATGTTTAGCCTTGAACTTGAGATTGATCCTTAAGTTAAAAAACAAGCAAGTTTACTTCAAGGAAAAATTGGTTGGGATAAACTCTATTGAAATTTCTTTGAGAAAACCTTAACACCCATAAAGGGTAAAGGGAAAAATTTTTTCTTTGATCCCTTTAAAAAAAAAAAAAAAAAAAACCCCTTTCCCAATAACTCAGGAAAGTGAGTTTTAAAGTTCCAATCTAAATGTTGTGTAGGAAGATTTTTTAGGGGGCCCAAAAAAACCGGGCACTTAGGCATGAGCCAGGGTGGCGACTCAATGACTCACAATAACGAGAAGGGCGGAAAGGGAAAATTTAGTACCTAAGAAAGTCAGGGGTTTACATGGGGAGCTTTGGGGCCCCCAGAAGAGGAAGTCTCACTCCCTGCCAACAAAGGGAAATAAAACATAAAAAAAAAAGGGGGGGGGGGGGAAAAATTTTAGGAAAAAAATGGATACCCTATTTTCCCCTTGTTTTTCTTGTTTAAGAAATAAAATTGAGGGAGATGATACTTGCTAAAACCAAAAGAATTTAAATGTGTTTTTTTTAGGCTAAGTAATTTTTTTTCTATTGTTAAACACTGGGATTTAAAAACGTTTATTTGATTAACTACTAAATTTCAAATAATATACTATAAAAAATTTTAGATGGGCAAACAATGGCACCAGAAGTTCAATGAAGGATTTCCTTGTTTAAATCCCAAATTTTTTTGTTGAGGACAACAAAATTCAAGTGTGGGGAGTTTAAAAGATCTATTATACTTAAATTTTTTTTTTTGGCTTATTAAAATTTTTTTTAATATTATAAGAAAATAAAAGAAATGAACTTAATGGTATTTATTTTGAAAATAAGGTTTTTAGGACCCAAAGTAAATTACAAGTTTAATTGGGGGGATTTTTTCACAAATTGAAGAAATGAGCGAAAGGGTTTGGACGAAGGCCGCCTCCTTGGGGACCTACATTTAAGGCCGCCGGCCTTTGACCGGGTTTAAACCGGCCTCAAAAAGAAGAAAACCGCCGGCCTTAAGCCCCTTGACCGACCTTGGCCGGGCCTTTATTACCCCCGGTAACCATTGCGAAAATCCTCCAAAAACGTATCCAATTTAATTTTCTGACTCAATCCCCATCAATCAACCTTACCCCCCCCCTCTTTGGATCATAAATAGACCCCTTGCTGAACCTTAAGACACCTTTCTTTGTTTAGAATCCCTTGCTTTTGCATCTTTTGTTTGCTCCCTTTGTTCTTCTTCTTTGTTTTTTTGCATCATTTGTCTTTCTTTTGAAAACATTAGAAATTTTCCCTTTGGACTTTAGATTTTTCCAAATTTAGTTGAAGGAAGAATGTCTTTTTTTTGAAGTTTTCTTTCAATGAAGAATTCAAGGAGTATTTTTGGGAAATTGAAGCTTTTTGAAAAATTATAACCCTTGTTTTTTTTACTTTATTTTCTTTTATGCCATTTATTAGTTTATTTTTGTTGTTTAAATAATTCCATGCACCCTTATTTCAAATTTTTTTTACAACTCATACTATAATGTCCTAAAACACCTTGTGGGGAAAATTTGGGTGAAACCAGAATTTAAAAGGGAAAAGTAGCCATGTTATGTAATTTGGGAAAAAATTGGATTATTATATTGCAATTTCCTTTATTTCAATTAAATCGGGCTTTTTATTATAAATTTTTAAAATCCTTTTGATACGGAATTGATTAGGGTTTTTTTAGGAATTCTTAATTTGATTTTATTACATACGGGGGTTTTCGTAATTTTGGTTTTAATTTGAGTTTATGGAGGGCCAATGCAAAGTTTTTTTGTTAATTTAAACACTAAGGGATTGGTTTTAAATTTATTTGGGCATTATTTGTTTGTACACGGGGGGTGTAGAACATAATTTTTATTCTTGTAATTTGGGGACGTGGAAGCCGATAATTTTATTTAAGGGCAACATCCCAAAAAGATTTTCTAAACCATGAATAACTTTTTAACCACTAGTTGACATAACTTGGTAGCAATTTGATTAACAATCTAGGGTAATTCTAATTCCCTTTTCATAATTGATAGATTCATCATAAAATTTTTTTTTTCTTAAGTTAATTTTTTTTGATTGACATTTCAAAAACCCTTTTTAAACACCTAGAATTTATAAAATTGCCAAGATCTAGTACCCTATTGTTCCCAGGGATCACAACCTTACTTTTCACCACTTTTTTTTCTTGATACACCAGTGCACTTGCTGCAATTTACCTCCCATTTTATATAATTTCTGAGCGATCACACCATAAACAGATATTCAAAGAATCTAAAAAAACCATTTTCACCCTTTATGCGCTTATCACACTCATAACACAACGCCTTTTTTAAAACCCTGGCACCCCCTAGAATTCCTTGGTTTTTCTACACATGAAAGGGGAATTTTTAGCTTGATGCTTTTAATCCCCTTACGCCTGCAAAATTTTTTTCCTCCCTATTTCCCTTTCCCCTACACATCAATTTCACTACTAAGGGGCCCCTCCTATTTCCTGCCCACTAGGGCTTCTTCTACCTTAACCCCAACTATCCATAATTAACAAGATTTTTTTGATTTGATTGAACTCAGCCCTACACATCTCACCCCCCATTATCAGCATCATCCTATTGTTGTTTTTTATAAACTTCCATGCGAGACTCCTACCCTTCAATAATCATAATGAAATTCACCAAAAAAACCAAAATTTTCAACAACAGCCTCAAACCCAAATTTCCCGGGAATTCAACACCCAAAAACGAATTTAAAAAAAAATTCACAAAACCCCCAATTTTCAAAAACAGACCAACACCAATTTTCAAAAATGCAATTCACAAAATAAATTTCCAAAATTTTCCCCAAACCCAAAACAATTTAATTAAAACTACAATTGAATTTAAAAAATCAACAGCCTTTCCCTTTAACCCCGATCTGATCGAACCTTCACTCGGGAAACCCTTTTCGAACCCAAAGTTCGCTCTGTAAACCAAATAGCGGGTTCGGAATGCTCTGAAACCAAAAAGATTTAAAAAACGGATTTGAATTCCTTTACACAAACCAAATCGCAACAACAATCAAAAAAACACAAATTTTTTTTTTTTCTGGATTTTGG